>CAKNWT010253614.1:0-19161 GCA_932066315.1 Andricus coriarius | reverse complement strand
TTTTCAGTTGTTTTTCGTCTATATAATCCGGTAAAGAGATCTTACTTTTGATGGGAGACACTCACGAGCTTCAAAAATTGCTTAGTGTTTTTACAATTTACAATCTTGGTTTTTGTAACCGAAAAGAAGGAGCTAGCTTTGACATACATTTTGAATCGATGAAAAGGTCTATCAAAGTTAGTTCCTCATTTTCGGATATAAAGACCAAGATTGTAAATTTTAAATAATAAACCGTGTTCTTGAAGCTCGTAAGCGCTTCCCGTCAAAACCGGACTCTTTTGATTGGATCCCCCAGACAAAAAAATACCTTTAAAAGCTTGCAAAAACAACGTTCTAAATGGGTCATTAGACGTAGTTAATTATTTCTGCGTCAAAAACGAATTCCCTTGTCTATCAATTGAAAGATTTTATTGCTTGTTGGTATACTGGTCCAAAAATTTATTAAAGAAACTTCAAACGTTTCGCCCTTCGACGAAGGGCCTCTTCAGTTATAAATATGTATTGTCATCTTAATGAATCAAATCATAAGATTTCGGGGTGATTTTTTTCGAGGTTTTATTTTTAACATCCTGACAATGCCAACACAATACGCAAGTCATTTTTATATTTATTTTTTATCTTTCCAACGTCCACTGCATTTTTTTTGGTGGAAAAAATCTTAACATTACAACAAAAAGCGGCTATAATGACTTGGTCCAAGAGCTTTCTCACCCCGAAATCTTATGATTTGATTCATTAAGATGACAATACATATTTATAACTAAAGAGGCCCTTCGTCGAAGGGCGAAACGTTTGAAGTTTCTTTAATAAATTTTTAAACCAGTATACCAACAAGCAATAACATCTTTTAATTAATTTTATCACCTGGTCGACATCAAATAACATCATCTTGTCTATCCATACTAATTCCTTATTTCCGGTTATTCAAACCAAGATTGTAACTCTTCAATACTTATAATTTCTAAAAGCTTGTGACATTCCGCCGTCAGAACCAGATTCTCTTCATTGGATTCTCCCGATGAAAAACTACCTAAAAAAACTTGAGAAATCGGTTACCTAAAGAGTAGTTCATTATTTTCGTAAATAATAGGAAGTTTCATGACTTTTTAATACTTAAAAATTTTATTTAAAGTTAGTGAAAGTCCCCAATCAAAATCACACTCCCTTGTTCCGATTTTGTATTCCAAAAACAACCCAAAAATCCAGGGTAACAGACTTTTCAAAAACGCGATTTAATGTAGTGTTCTTTTCTCCGAAAATAATCAAGTTGAATGACGTGAATAGAGACTCTTGTTTTTTAAATTCGCAATAGTGGCTTCGTAAAAATTGGACCCGTTTCGTTTCTTCCTTATTCATAATATGTACTACTCAGAATTAGATTTAAACGTTTAGATTTCAAAGCATTCGAATACATTCAAGAAAATTTAAACATTTAAAAATTTCCAAGAGAGTTTGAAAAAATTCGAGAGAATTCAGGCGGTGGGTATTCGTTTTTTGAAGATCTCCAACCCCTTGAAACAATCTCTATTATCCAGCTTCGACGAACAATTAACTATTCAGTTTTTTAAAGACTAAAAGATTCCGAGTCGCTTCTAAACAATAAAATGCTGAACAGAGAGCATTCATCTACCGGGGTGGACCAGCGATTTTTGAGAAGTTCTTGAATACATATTTTCCAGCTTCGACGAGAATGATATGAACTGCAAAAGTTTTTAAAGACCAAAGCATTCCGAGTCGCTTCTAGTGGAAAGAAATGCGCAAAAGAGACAGTTATTAATCTAAAAGGATGGTTCAATATTTTTGCAACATTTCTCCCACCCGTTGAAATCATTGATATTCTCCAAGGCGAACGTGGAATTTCTTCCCTTATTTTCTAATCATAGAATCTTTCAGATTCGTGTGCATTCGTTATCTTATTGTACTCCAAAAGATCTCCAAAAATCTAGGGAGTCAAATATGTTTATAAAATATTTTTCAAACATCCCAAAAACGAACTATAAGGCAAAATTACGTTTAAAACACGTCCAATGTCACAAATGTGCCATACAAAATGATTTTGGATCATTACACGATTTTGGAATGTAATTTGGCCTGAACTAGGACCTTTTTAGAATATGTTATTAAAAATTACAATATTTTACATAATTCAAAAACATTTTCATGAAAACATAATTTGTTTATATTTATTTAATTTTAAGTGAACTGAACACAAAATATCACAATATAAAAAAAATGTTAACGGTATACGATTGGGGGGGGGGGGTCATCGACCGGGATGCTTTAAGATTTGCTCGAATTGACGCCCTCCGATATTCAAGCAAGCTTCGCTGCGTCGGCGGAGATCTTGGGTCGCACTGTGGATCATCTCCGGAGTCAAGGCGACGCAGGCTTCCCTGAGCCTCTCAACCACCGCCCTTTCTGCCTCAACCTCATCTGATGGCACCGGTGTCGTGTAGACAACAGACTTCAGGTGACCCCACAGAAAAAAATCGAGAGGTGTAAAGTCTGATGATCTGTGAATAAAAATGTTCGATACCTTAATACTTATTAATTGATAAAGTGTTTAAAATGTAAATTTTATTTTTACGTAGTTAATTAGAGGAAGTAAGTTAAAATTTAGGTACATTAAAATTCTTTTACCTTGGTGGCCACTGTATGTGTTCTGCTTGCCCATTTCTATTCTTTTAACCTATCCAGCGATTTCCGAATGTTTCATTTAGATGGGCCAAAACAGGTCGGGCACGATCAGCAGGGCAACCATCATGCTGATAAATGATTTTTTCCATAACTTCATTAGGTTAATGAGCTAGCAAGTCGGGAAGAATGTTTTGGAGAAAGTCCAAATACTGTGCGCCCTAGAGAATTTGTGTTACGTCTTAAGCAATAATAATAATGAATGCTATAAAATTGAGCTCGATCTTTGTATTTCCCCTATATTCGTGCACAGATCTTTCAAACATCTACAACTGTAATTTGGTCATTGTGAATTCTCTTTTGTTAAAGCTCCTTTGGCTTGAACCAACACATTCTCATCAAGAATCTCGTGCTTCGCACTCGAGTTTGTAACAAATCTGAACTTTTCTACATTATGTTCAACATTACTATATTAAATGTATATCATATTTATTTCTGTATCTCAAGCTGGTACTGCTTATTCGGATTTTTCAAAATAATCTACAAATTTAATTTTTCATGATTACTTCGAATATTTTCTCCTTATTTTGCACTAATTTTTATTCTCAGCTACCCTGAAAAATCTATTATTTCAATAAATTTATATCATCACAATTCATAATATGCATTGGTATTAAAACATATGTAATTTCATTGTCTTGTTTTTATATTTATAAAAAAGTGTGCATCCTATACAAAAAATGTTGTTATTATGCATTTTGTTGCAACTTATGTCATTTCTCCATAAATTTAATTTGTTTATTTTGAACGTTATTTTTTATGATTTAAACTGAAAATACGCCTACTGATATAAAGTGGTACTAAGCATAACAAATTTGTACATCCTCCTTGAGTAAAAAAGTTTGCCCATTATTTTTTTTTCTATCTTTGTGTCGTTTTCCAAAACATTGAATTTTTTTATTTTTAATCTTATTCTTTGCGATAAAAACAAAAACTAAGCATCCTATCGAAAAATTCTTGATGAAAAATTTGTAGCTGTGTTTTGGATGAGCAACTTCTGTCTATTCATTTTTTCTCATAGCTTGTGTCATAGAATTTTCAAATCTTAAAAAAAAAGTGGTCTCAAAAATTTTCAAAATGTGCTCAGTTTTTGAATTTTCATCAAAAATGACTGGTTAACGAACTCGTTCTTTTTTTTAAGCCTTCAAAAAGTGTACCAAAGCACAATCCAATTAGATCAATCTTTCGAACGTTATCGCGCCTACACGATACTACAGAGTACAGACCTCAGACTACAGACCTCAGAATGCAGACTACAGACTACAGACAGACAGACAAACACATACACAAAACCATTTTTTCTGACTCAGGGGGCCTCAAAACGTCGAAATTTGATTGAATCCGCGAAAGTCATTTTTCACATAAAACCAATACCTTCTCATTGAGATGAGAATGTAAAAAGTTTCAATTCCCTACCTCTTTAGGATCACCCCAAATCAACCTCGTAATAATTTTAAAAAATCATTAAAAATGCCCTAACTTCGAGAAATAACATTTTATGGTTTTAAATGGTTCCAATTGATCTCCAAACATACTAAAAAACGTGTCTTCTCCATTCAAGTTCAGGATTACCACCTATAATTAACCCCTGACCATAACAAAATCATCCAAAATAACTTGACTTCCGTGGTTCAAATTTCATTATTTTAAATGGTTCCTTTTGATTTCCAAAGATCTCCAAAACAGTTTCATGCCCCTACCACTTTAAGGTCACAGTCCAAAATTCAAAGTAACCCCTTAAAATAGCTTTGATTGTAGAGTGATCCCAAAGTTATAGGAGGATGAAACTTTTTTAGGTTTTTTTGAACATTAAATGGAATCATTTTAAACAATAAAATTTTAGGTCTCGAAGTTATGGCTTTTTAATTGATTTTTTGAATTTTCAAGGATTGGTTTTGGCGTGATCATGAAGAGGTAGGGGGATGAAACTTTTTGGACTTCTTTTGAGGTCAAATACAAACATTTCGAACAATAGAACTTTAGGTCTGGTGCCCTGCGAAAAAAAATGTTATAAATGTTGGAAACTTCAGTTTCATCAATTTTATTACGATTTAATTTCGTGAAGTTCTACTAAGAATCAGTGAAAATTTATTGCATTTTTCAATAGTTCCAGTAAAGGCTACGGAGAATTACAGTGACTTTTCATTGATAAAAAATTAATTTTCCAATTACAATGAAGTTTTCCACGTTTATAACATCAAAAAATTAGTTTTTTTTGTTAAAAGCACGAGAGCTAATATTTCATTGTGCTAAATGGTTCCATTTGATTTCAAAAGAAGTCCAAAACAGTTCAAACCCCTTATCAGACTAGGATGACCCCCAAAATCACCCCATAAGTACAAAAAATCATTATAAATCTCCTAACTGAGAGACATAAAATTTTATTGCGTCAAATGGTTCCATTTGATGTCCAAAAAACTAAAAAAAAAAACTTGCAAACCCCTACCACATTAGGATCTACTCCAAAATCAACCCCTAAACTTAAAATAATAAAACATGCTATAACTTCGACACCTAAAATTTTATTGTTTTAAATGGTTCCATTTAATGCCCAAAGAAGTCCAAAACAATTTAATTCATCGAACCCTTGTAGGATCTCCCCTAAAATTAACCCCTACTCACACAAAAAAATTATTAATAATCCTTAAACGCCGAGACCTAAAATGTTATTGTTTTAAATGGATCCATGTAATGTCTAAAGAACTAAAAAAAAAGTATCATTTCCCTATCACATTAGGATCATACCCCAAATCAACGCTATTCCTAGGGTTTTATTTGGGCTGTGATCCCAGAAGGGTAAAGAGATAAACTTTTTTTGGAGTCTTTTGACAGCATATGGAACCATTTACAACAATAAAATGTTAGGTCTCGAAGCTTGGGGATTTTTAATGCTTTTTTGTGTGCTCAGGGGTTGATTTTGAGGGAGAACCTAGAGGGTTAGGTAGATCAAGCTGTGTTGAGCTTCTTTGGACAATAAGTGGAACCATTTAAAACAATAAAATTTTACATCTCGAAGTTTAGGGATTCTTAATGATTTTGTTGGTTCTTAGGGGCGGATTTTGAGAGTGAACCTAGTGGGTTAGGTAAATAAAACTGTTTTGGGCTTCTTTGAGCATGGTTGGGTGATGATTTTGGGGGTGATCAAATAGTTAGGGTGAGGACAATAGGGTATTAAATATAGGGTGATTAAATAATAGGGTGATTAAATAGTATAGTATAGTAATACTCAATAGGGTGATTAAATAGTTTTTCTTTGTCGTAAACCTTGAAACCTCAGTGTCATTATTTTCCACTGATTACAATCGTGATAAAAGTGTCGCTAATTATGAGAATCAGCGCAAACTGAATGAAATTCATATGCACATCGAAGTTGAGAATTTAAAGATAAAATTATTTTTCTTTAAAATTTACTTACATTTAGGTTTCCTTCCAAAATGTGGGGTCCTATTAATTGATCGCCAACCAGTCCAGCCCACACATTGACTTTAAATTTTCCTTGGAAGCCTCATTCCCGGAAAACGTGAGGATTTTCTGTGTCCCAGTAGTGTTCGTTGTGGACATTGAAACATCCTTCCCGCGTGAATAATGATTCGTCGGTCCACAACACGTAAGGCAATAAGTCCAGGTTTCGACGAGTCCAATAACAAAATCTTAGCCTCAGGGAAAAATCACCTGGCAAAAGTTACTGCACCTTGGCGTAGTGATAAGGGTGATTTCAGTGATTCAATAAAATGTTATTTACTGAGCTTTTGCACAGATTTAAATGTCGGCCAGCTCGACGAACACTCGTATTCGGATCACTTGCGAAATGATTAAGAACTCGTTGCTCATGCACGATATTTCGTGGGCAGCCACCAACTTCTCGGTGGTAATTAAACACTTGCCCTGTTTCACGAAGTGTCCTATCCAACCTAGGAAATACTTGGAAAGCTGGATGATTACACGTCGTTTGTAAATTGGGGCATAATTAAAAACGAAATTTAATATTTAAAAAAAAGCGTCCAGAAAACGATTTCAGACGAACTGAGGGAATGCGGGAGCGATGTAAAAACAAAGGAAATATTATTTACAAATAACCGATACCTTCTATTAAAAAAAATGAATTTTGATTTCTGTAAAATTTTGATTGAATGCGTCCACCTTCATCAATGAGCCGAAAATTGAAATTAAATCTCAAATCATCCTTTTGAATTCTGAGTCTGAAGTTCCTAACGTTTACGAATAACGGAAAAATGTTTTAGAAACGTACGAAAGCTGCTATGTTATGACAGAAAATAGTTGCATATAACCCTATAAACTGCCAAATGAAGTGTCAACCTCCTAGCGAATGTAGAACTCACCCCAATCATCCCTTAAATATTAAAAAATTAAATGAAATCACCGTTAATCAAGAACTCGCCAGATTTTCACTGATACTGGTAGCAAGTGATGCCAAAAGAAGAGAAAAAAAGTTTCAGCCCACTATCCAATGAGGAACCCACGCCAAATTATCCCTTAATTTTCGAAAATTCAATACAATGACCCTAATTCGAAAAATTACCCCACTTCGTTTTAGAATAGGAGTTGCTTCAATTGGTTTGAAATCTGTTGAAGTAACGTCGACCCACCGTGTTAAGTTGATGCGTGTGTCTGTTGTAAATTTTTCTCTGTTTCGAGCCGTCTATAAATCTTTAAGAATTTAAAAAACATAGAACTTAATTCCTCATCAACGCTGTAAAATAGGAGTTGCTTGTAGGGGTTGAGAATCATTGGAAAAAATGTTGACTTGCCCTGGTAAGTTGTGGGATGTGTCTTTTGTAGATTTTTCTCTGTTTAGAGCAGACTTTGAAATTCTAGTTCCTTATTTTCGGTTATAAAAATAAAAATGTTAAATTTTAAATATATGACAATTTTCTTTATGCTCTTAAGTGTCACTCGTTAATACCAGACTTTCTTGGTTGGATCCCCCAGGTGAAAAACTATTTTTAAAAACTTGAAAAGCTGACGTTCTAAGCAGGTGACCAGATGTAGTTCATTATTTCCGCAAATAATAGGAAGTCTTATAACATTCCAAAATTTCATTGTTTTTTAGAAGCACGTAAGAGACCACGTCAAAAAAAACTACCTTGTTTCGATTCCTGTGTTAAAAGCCACCGAAAAAACTTTGGAAAAAGAGGATTAAAAAAGTCTTTCAGTTACAAAAACGAAGATTGTAAACTTTAAATACTTAAAAATTTGTTTTAAGCTTGTAAGCGCCTCCCGTCAGAACCAGGCTCTCTTAATTAGATTCTGTAGACGAAAAACGACCTAAGAAGGTTTGCCAAAGCGACGTTCTAAACAGGTGATCTTATCGAGTCCATATTGTCTGTAAATAACAGGTAGTTTCATAACTTTTAAAGAATTCAAAAATTTTTTAAAGCTCGTAAGAGTCTCCATCAAAAAAGGACACGCTTGTTTGGATTCTCCTGTTGAAAAACCACGGAAAAAATTTGCGGAAAATACGATTAAAAATGTCTGTCAAAGCTAGTTTCTTATTTCCGGTTACAAAAACCAAGATTATAAATTTTAAATACTTAATTTTTTTTAAGCTCGTAAGTGCCTTCCGTCAAAACCAGATTCCCTTGATTGGACTCTGCAGATGAAAAACTACTAAAAAAACTTGAGAAAAAGACGATTGATAATGTCTGTCAAAGCTGGTTCCTTATTTTCGCTTATAAAAACCAAGATAGTAAATTTTAAATAATGAACCATTTTTTAAGCTTCTAAGTGCCTCCCGTCAAAAACAGGCTCCCTTGATTGGACTTTGCATACGAAAAACTGCTGAAAAAACTTGGGGAAAAGATGATTTAAATGTCTATCAAAGCTAGTTTCTTATTTTCGGTTATAAAAAGTAAGACTAAATTTGTTTAAATTCCAAAGAATTCAATGTTTGTTCTTATTGCTTCAAAGTTTTTAAAAAAATTCCTCAAATGAATTCAGAACTTTTGAGGGGAATTCCACGTAATTAGAGAAAATTCCGCAGAATTCAAATAACAGTTACATCTTTATTCAGTGGTGGCTAAGCCGTCGAAATAACTTGACTAATTTGGAAAGAATTAGGAATACACTAGTAAAAATGACAGTTGGGAATCAATAGAAGCCGTTTAGAAAACGTATAGGGTGCAGATGGTATCTTACATGGTCCTAACTGGTTTCTAATAGGATTCTTATTTTAAATTAGTTTCTAACCGGTCTTATTCGGTACTTATGTGCTTTTGTTAAATTTTTCTATTTGGATCTAAGTGGGTACAATGAGGTATTCTTTTACTTGACATATTATTAAGTACAAAATTGTTTTTCTAATAGGTTCTATTAGGTCTTTTATTGGACCTTCGTAACGAAATTATCCGGATTAAAATTCGAAGCGATGTCTTTTAAGCGGATCTATTAGGTATCTATTGGGTTCTGATTTATTCCAAATGCTGCAAGTACGCAATTGCTTCCCTAACAGGTTCTATGTGGTATTTTAGTGGACCCTCGGAATTGAATTATTCAGAAAAAAAATCGAAGTGATGTGTTTTAAGCGGGTCTAATGGGTATCTATTGGGATCTGCTTTATTCGTAGTGCTCGTAGGATGAAATTCCTTCCCTAACAGGTTCCATTAGATATTTTAGTGGGATGTCGGAACCGAATTAATAGGATTGAGTTTCGAAGAAATATATGTTAAGCGGCTCTATTAGGTAGCTATTAGGATCTACTTTATTAGAAGTGCTACAAGTACGATATTACTTGCCTATGAGGTTCTATTAGGTACTTGAGTAAACCTTCGGAATCAAATTATTCGGATTAAAATGGGAAGAAATATAATTTAAGCGGCTCTATCAGGTATCTATGGCGATCTACTTTATTGCAAGTGCTTTAAGTACGATATTACTTCCCTAACAGGTTCTATTAGGTACTTTGGTGGCATGTTGGAATCGAATTAATCGGATTAAAATTCGAATCAATATATTGTAATCGGCTCTATTAGGTACCTATCAGGATCTGTTTTATTCCAAATGCTACAAGTACGAAATTTCATCCCTAACAGGTTCTATTAGGTACTTGAGTAGACCTTTTTGAAATCAAATTATTCGGATTAAAATGGGTAGAAATATATTTTAAGCGGCTCTATTAGGTACGTATTAGGATCTACTTTGTTCCCAGTGCTCCGAGTACGAAATTGCTTTCCTAACAGGTTCTATTAGGATTTTAGTGGCCTGTTGAAATCGAATTAATCGGATTAAAATTCCAATAAGTATATTTTGAGCGGCTCTATTAGGTACTTATTAGGATCTAATTTATTCCAAGTTCTACGTACAATTACGACACTACTTCCCTAACAGGTTCTATTAGATACTTTAGTGGTACACAGAAAAAACTAAAGTTAAATGTTGTTGCATGTATAATTTTCCGCTGATAAAGTGTACATGCTATTTGGCGATAGATTATCCTACGATGGAATAAAAGCTGTCGTCTGCTACACCCTTAGCAGCAATGGGAAAACGACAAAGTATGAGTGGATTCGAGATATAAATCAGGACACCAGATTCGAAACAACTATTCGCTTACTTCAATATTAATTTGAAATTAATAAGACTTAGAAAATTCAATAGTTAAAATGTATTGCAGGTACATTTTGGAACGGTTAAAAATTGAATGTGTTTCGGTGAAAGTTTAAGCGAGGTTAGGAGAATAAGTTTGACAGCCGGGAATCCCATTTCGGCTCCAATTTAATTAAGTTAAAGACGTTAGATAGCGCTGGCGTTGTAATTCTCGTGACTTTCTGTATAAAAATGGAGCGATAATGAGGCGAAAGATTATCCAGGCTAGGTTAAAAATGGAAAATTATATCTTCGATTCGTGCACAGTTTAACCGGCAAGGTTATTTTTCGTTGCAGCGAATCTTTCACCTGGAATCGATGTAAACTTTATCTTTCGTTTTTTCTCTGATGTTGGAATCATTAATGATTGGACTCAAATGCGAAGTGATGTGTTTTAAGTGGCTCTATTAGGTACCTATTGGGATCTGCTTTATTCCAAGTGCTATAAGTATGCAATTGCTTCCCTAACAGGTTCTATTAGATACTTGAGTAGACCTTCAGAATCAAATTATTCGCATTGAAATTCGAAGAAACATATTTTAAGCCGCTCTCTTAGGTTCCTATTGGGATCTACTTTATTGCAAGTGCTTTAAGTACGATACTACTTCCCTCATAGGTTCTGTCAGGTCCTTTGATGGCTTGTTAGAATTATTAATTGGACTTAAGTTCGAAGTGATGTAATTTAAGTAGCTCTATGAGGTGCCTATTGGGATCTGCTTTGTTCCCAGTGCTCCGAGTACGAAATTGCTTTCCTAACAGATTCAATTAGGATTTTAGTGGCCTGTTAGAATCGAATTATTCGGATTAAAATTCGAATAAGTATATTTTAAGCGGCTCTATTAGGTACCTAATAGGATCTAATTTATTCCCAGTGCTATGTACAAGTATGACACTACTTCCCTAATAGGTTCTATTAGGTACTTTAGTGGTATGTTGGAATCTTTAATGATTGGATTCAAATTTGAAGTGATGTGTTTTAAGTGGTTCTATTAGGGACCTATTGGGATCTGCTTTATTCCAAGTGCTGTAAGTATGAAATTGCTTTCCTAACAGGTTCTATTAAGAACTTAAGTCGACCTTCAGAATCAAATTATTCGCATTAAAATTCGAAGAAATATATTTTAAGCAGCTCTCTTAGGTACCTATTGGGATCTACCTTATTCCAAGTGCTTCAAGTATGAAATCGCTTCCCTAACCGGTTCCATTAGGTCCTTAGTGGCATGCTGGAATTATTATTTGGACTCCAATTCGAAGTGATGTAATTTAAGTGGCTCTATGAGGTGCCTATTGGGATCTGCTTGGTTGCCAATACTTCAAGTACAAAATCGCTTTCCTGACAGGTCCTATAAGAATTTTAGTGGCCTGTTGAAATCGAATTAATCGTATTAAAATTCGAATAAATATATTTTAATCGTCTCTATTAGGTACCTATTAGGATCTGCTATATTACAAGTGCTACAAGTACGAAATTGCGTCCCTAACAGGTTCTATCAGGGATTTGAGTAGACCTACGGAATCAAATTATTTGGATTAAAATTCTAAGTGATGTCTTTTAAGCGGCTCTAATAGGTACCTATTGTGATCTACGTTATGACAAGTGCTACGTACAAGTACGACACTACTTCCCTAACAGGTTCTATCAGGTACTTTAATGGTATGTTGGTATCATTAATGATTGGATTCAAATTCGAAGTAATGTGTTTTAAGTGGCTCTATTATGTACCTTTTAGGATCTACTTTATTACAAGTGCTACAAGTACGATATTACTTCCCTATGAGGTTCTATTAGGTACTTGAGTAAACCTTCAGAGTCAAATTATTCGGATTAAAATGGGAAGAAATATAATTTAAGAGGCTCTATTAGGATTCTATTAGGATCTACTTTATTACAAGTGCTACAAGTACGATATTGATTCCCTATGAGGTTCTATAAGGTACTTGAGTAAACCTTTGGAATCAAATTATTCGGATTAAATTTCGAAGTCATGTCTTTAAGCGACTTTAATAGGTACCTATTGGTACAGCTTGATACAAAATGCTACAAGTAGGAAACTGGTTCCCTAAGAGGTTATATTAGGTATTTTATTGGATCTTCGGAATTAAATTATTCGGATTAAAATTCGAAGTGATCTCTTTTGAGCGGCTCTAATAGGTTCCTATTGTGATCTGCTTTATTTGAAGTTCTAGAAGTACTTCCCTAACAGATTCTATTACGTACTGGAGTGAATTTCGGAATTAAAGTAATTGGATGAAAATTGCTAGTTTAATTGAATTAAATTTTGAATTGCTATAATCAAAGTGCCGAAACGAATATGCGAAAAAATTAAGCATACTCATGCAAGATAAACCATTTTTAATTAATAATATATTTTCGCAAAAAATATTTTGTACAATGAGCATTAATTATGTGTACAACAAAATTTGATTTCGGAAAAAAACAATAATTTCCATTCAATGAGTCTTCATGTACACAGTTTCTTATTCGTACCGTTTGTAACCATTTCTCTATTGGATTTCAACTGTGTTTGGTAACGTCGATATATAAGTATTGTCGCCACATTTTATGAGAAAACATTTTTCTTTTAGATTTCTAACTTTTATAAATTCGTTATTTGCGCTCCCTTCCACCTCATACATATGATTTAGTTGGACATCATGAATTCGTGGTAGGACACTGTTGCCATTCAGTAGTTTTTTACGCATCATTACATTATTTACTGCATAAGACCTAACTTCCGCGTAGGCTTTTTTATCGTAAAGCATTCAATTTAAAACTTGTACAAATTTTTTGGTTTCAAGGCAAAGAACACTATTGTTTGATTTGTGCGGCTTATCATATTCTTCAGTATGAATTACCATATTTGAGAAGATGCATCTACTGAAGCAAAGGATCGTCTTATCGTCGTATGAAGGTAAGGTAGGATCAATTGAACCTTTACCTATTAAAACAACGTCGTCGGTGCGACAAAAAGATGAAACTACCTGTCTTGAAAAAAGTGAATTACAATATTCTAGAACTGTAGGAGATTCAACTAATTCCGATACAAGGCTTTGATATATATTTGCTTGCAATGTATTCTTCGACATTTGTTCATAGACGCCTATCGGTCCGTGTACCCGCCACTTCAAAAAGTAAATTGCATTTTCGAAAGGGAAAGTTCATCCTGACCAAAGCGGACCACAACACCTGACGCATTGAACCAAATGTTTTACAGTGTGGACATTAAATGTCACAAATCTGTCGCCGTATAGAATTTCAAATATACAGACAAATTGGAGAAGATCCTGTTCCGTTTCCCGTAACTCTTTTTTAGTTATATTAGTCTGCAGCAACGTGAATATACTCTTGACAAATAAAGCGAAGTGCTATAGAGCGTAATCATCGAAAATTCCACTCAGGCATGGAATAGCGTAAAATAATAACCAACTACGCCATTCTGACGCTTTACATTTACATTTCTCTGTTATCAATGGTCGCACGAGTCTGTGAATTTCATGAGGCGGGGTCATTGCAATCAAACGTTCATTTATTTCGTACTGCTGCTGCTTCGTGAGTCGTATTGGACTTTTTGAATTAATCCATGTTGTCCATAAGTATAACACAACACCAATTAAGTCACCATGAAGATAATCCCTCATAAAAGACCACACCATGTCCATTCCCATTAATTCTGTCAGAACAGAGAATCATTTCACGCCACTTATTGACGTCATTTTCTTTTTTCCTCGTTTTCGACCGACAGGCTTCTTCTTCTCCTTCTTCCACATTTTCATCATCACTTTCTTCTGAAGAAATTTCTTGTATTACCTCTGCATCAGTGTCGTGTTCTTCTTCTTCTTCCTCGGTCATTGCTTCTTTTTCTTCTTGTGATGATACTGGCAGTTTTCCTTCTTTTTGTTCTTCAAGTACTTTTAGTATAGCTTTCATGTCTTTCAAATGATTCTTATGAGATCGCAAGGGCGGTTCTTTTTCCTCCATTAGGAATCGCATGCATCCAAATTTATGTACACCGACAGATTTGCACCATGAACATCCATAGTAGCCGTTGAATTGAACTCTGTTCTGTAAAACGAGACGAGCGACGCTGTCGACGGTACAAACAAGAGGCCGAAGTAGAAAGCGGACCGATTTTCCATCTATAGTTAACGTAAAACCAGCAGTTCCCAAATCGTTCAGTTGGTCAAAAAAAGATTTCATATAGGTATTCATCATTTCCGGGGACGGTTCTTTTTTCCTAATCCACAAACCAGCTAATAAAGGATGGCGAAATCGCCAATTCTCGGGCAGTTCGTTAATAATTACTCATTTCGGCCAAAATGAATCCTTCGAGCTTTCATTCACAGGTGCACCATCAGTGCTGAAATTGCACGTTAACAGAATACAATCGTCGGGCACATCTGCACTAAAGTTTCTATACAGTAATCCATCATGGACATCTCGGATAACTCCAGCCATACGTGGTTTCGATTTCTGTAAATTGTTGAACAAACTTTCCTTTACAGTTTGCATTTTTAGGAGCGATTCGATTTGATATTTAATGTCAATTGATAGAAAATAGTTAGGCGATCTCATTGAAAGGAAATGCTTCTTCAAGCACTCTTTATAGGTTATCTTGTGCTTTTGAAGTTTTTTTTTGCCATGGGCTTTTTCAATTTCTGACAGCATACTTCGCAATAAAAATGATATTTTATCACATCTTCGGGAGATCAAATATTGTCGACAAATAATAATCACTGATATCCCAAGCCGAAAACTCTGGTCCAGCAAAAAGTTTAGTTGCCTCAATTAAAGCCCGACGCCCCTTATAACTCAGACTGAATCGGGTGGAAATCCCAAGAATTATAATAATAACTTCCCAAATTTTCAACACGGACTCTTTAAACATTAAAGTATCTCCGCCACTTAATATATAATCTTTTAATGCATTCACGTTGAAGCAATCTGTATCGGTGCCTGATTTATTGGGCAAATTCTTCGATGCTCATGAACCTGAAGGAGCTGATTCAGTTTGCGTTTGAGGCATCTAAGGTTCATCCATTTCATCGCCTGAAGAATCAGAAGCATCTGAATAATTATAATTGGGCAAATTCTTCGATGTTGATGAACCTGAAGGAGCTGATTCAGTTTGCGTTTGAGGGATCTGAGGTTCATCCATTTAATCGCCTGAAGAATCAGAAGCATCTAATGAATTATAAGCATCTGAAGAATCAGGCGACTCGAGAGAATCCACAATTCTACTGGGCAATTCTTCCACAACCGTAGTTCTTCTTTCCAGTGTGGGCCATTTTGAACATGACGGCAGAGGTTTTCTCGTAGCACACTTCAAAAACTTGCCTGGAAAAGGATATTTAAAAAAGAGTTCAGATAATTTTAATTACAAAATATAAATATGAGAAAAAAAATTTACTTGTACGACTGGTAACTCAAGAAGCCGAAAAAGAGGAAGTGGCAAAAGACCGCGATTGTGGACACTGTTCTCCCGTTCAACGCGATTTAATAGGAATATCATCAATGATATCGGAGCCCGGGACTTCAACTCCAATATGAATGTGCTGCTCTACAGAAATATTAAACCGTTCATCTTGATCTACATCCATAGGTTCATTTAATGAATCTGACATAAGACGTGATAATTCTGGAAAGAAATATTTCGTGTTATTATGTATTTGAATTTGAATCATAATAATGCATTCAAAACGATATTATTTGTGCTTAATGTCTGTAAATGCATCTAATTGAAAACAAGGAGGATTCTTCAAATGAACTTTCTGGAAAGTACAAAATGGATTTTCTAACAGGATTTATTAGGCAAAGGGATCGATCGTGACATGATGGTAATATTACCACAGGATCAGTTAAAAAGTCGGAATTAAAGTAATTGAATTAAAATTCGTAGTTATGTCTCTTAAGCGGATCTAATAGGTATAAATAAGGCTCAGCTAATTTAGATGTGTTACAAAGTACAAAAATTGGTTTTTCAACTCCCAGTGCCTCACGCCAACGGGACAAAAAACCGGGGCTTAAAAGGTTCATGTGAAAATCTGTTGTTACCAGTGTTTTCCCAAATCACAATACATACGCATCTGAAACTTGACACAAACATTTGTCACGACCAGATGAAAATTTATCTGTAAAAACGTTTGTATTTCCCCTTCGTTTTTTTTATATTTGGCAAAATTCGAAAAAGAGGATGCGATTGAGAAGTTTCGTTCAAGAACCATATTTCACTCTTAATTTTTAAGAATCTGCGCATCTTGTTTTCCCTCTGCATCACAACGTTGCGTTCTTCGAGCCGTTTGGTGTTTCATTTCCCGGCTACACGGTCACTGTCAATCATTGTCACTTGAATTTAATTTTTTTTAAAGGTGACGCGATATTTCACTTTTGAACAGTTCTTTCAATATCTCACGGACAAATAATTGTCATGACTGTACTCAGTGATCTTATACTTTGCTGTACCAGATGTGAGAATGCACTCAAGTGTTGTCGTGTCTTCTGCCCCGACTAGCTATCAAAACGAAAGAATGAACTGCCAATTAGGGGTCAGGAGAAAAACATTTCAAATAACTGAAACATTATGATAAAAACTTGTATTATACTTTATTTTAAACTTCAAAAACCCGTAAAATAACTAAAGAATAAAAATCTGAAAAAATCCTTGTTTCATGCATTCTTTGAAAAGCAATTATTTATTAATTGATTTTTGAAAAATCAACATTTTGCTTTAGAAACCGAAAAGGTTTGAAAATGAATAACTAAAAAAATTTTTAATTAAAGAAAAGTCCTGGTTTTCGTATTCTTCGGAATTATAGAAATAAAAACATATTTTTAATACTTAAAAAGTGAAAAAGTAAAAGATAATAACTGCATAAAAAACTGAAAGTATATTTTAAAAAAACGATTGAAAGTAATAACTGAGAAACATTTTAAATTACTGAAAATTTGAAAAAAAACTCCCGGTCTTTGTGCTCTTCACAATTATATAAATACAAACACATTTTTATATTTCAAAATCTTGACGACACTATTAGGAAAGTAAATTTAATTAAAAGAAAAAATTTTAAATAATCACATGTGCAAAAATAATTATTCATTTTTTAACCTTTTCAGTTTCTAAAGAAAATGTTTTTTTTAATAAATGTTTTGTCTTGCATCATTGTTTTTCAAAGAGAGTATATAACAGAAAGGTTTTTAAAATTTTTTAGTTACTTTAAACTTTTTCAGTTAAACATTAAAAATTTTTATTGAAAAATTCTCATTTTTGAATAAACAGTTATTTTAAATATATATTTCCGATTTCCATAATTTTTTTTAAATATATTTTTGGTTTATTTCAATAATTTTAAAGAATGCAATAATGCATAAAACTGGGTGCTTTTTCAAATGGCAAGTCGCTACCACGAAAAGGAGTCCTGGCATCCTAATTGGCCGTTTTGATAGCCGGTCGGAGTAGAAGACGCGAAAACACTTGAGCACAGCAAAGGATAATAATAATAAAATATTGAAAAACTGTCAAAAAGTAAAAAATAGCGTTAAGCTAGTAGAGTCGCTTAAAACACACCCCCTCTGTGTTACATTCAGTTAATGTCATTTAGAAGGTGCAATAAAATACCTAATAGGACCTATTAGGGAAGCAATTTCGCACTTCTAGCACTTCCAATAAGACAGAACCCAATAGGTACCTAATAGAGCGGCTTAAAAAATCACTACGAATTTTAATCCGGGTAATTTCATTTCGAAGGTCCACTCAAATACATAATTGAACCTGTTAAGGAAGGGATTTCGTACTTCCAGCTCGTCGGATAAAGCAGATCCAAATAGCTAATTTTTAAAACATTATTTAGGTATCTGTTTAGGCTTTTGAATTGAAAGTGTTTTTAAAACTGTGTTTTTATTTATATAATTGTGAAGAACACAAACACCGGAAGATTTTTCAAATTTAAAAAGTTCGCATTCATAAAATATTCTCTTATTTTGTAATTGATTTATTTACATTTTGTTATAAATTATTTAATTATTGTTAAGTTCCTTTATTAAAAACTGTTCAAAAATATGTTGTCATTCATATAATTGTGAATAAAGACCGGGAATTTCTTTTCAAACTTTTAGTTATATTAATTTAATTTCATAGAACATAATTTTATTTTTTGAAAATGTAGTTTTTTCAATCTTTTAATTTTTCAATTATTTAAAATGTTGTTCAGTTACCCATTCAAATTATTTTTTTACAATATATTTTCAGTTGTTTTCGGAGTCATTTTTTTAATTTTTGCAGTTTGTAAAGTATTAACAATGTGAATTTATTTTTATAATCGCGATGAATATGAGAACGAGCTCTTTAATTTCATAATTTTTTTGTTATTTATTTCTTTCACCTTTTCACTTCCTAAAGCGAACGGTTTCTTTCTTTACACAAATTTGTTTTCACAGATTGCATGAAAACCGAGAGTTTTTCCAATTTTATTTTTTTAAAGTTATTTTAAACGGTTTTCATTTTTAAACGTTTTACTTTAACACTCTTAGTTTTTAAAACAAACAATTTTTTGAAATACATATTTTTAATTTGTTTAAAAGCATCTTCTAGGTACTTCAATGGAAATTATAATCATAATATGATTTCTCTTACATTGGAAGTGCTGTCTTCTAAGCGGCTCTAATTATGCACATGTAGAAGCATATAGTGATTGTTTACCGTAAAATATATGTATATAGAAAATAGACTATCGATTTTTTTTTGGTTCCAAATGTTGCAAACGTAATTGAATTTCGTTTGAATAAGTAACATCAGTAAGTATTATTGTTAATTATTATCTTACGAGGTTATGAAAAGCATCTTTATTCTAAAAAGTTACATGATTGTCACT
>CAKNWT010253613.1:0-12594 GCA_932066315.1 Andricus coriarius | reverse complement strand
GTAAAAAACAACAAATATGATACAAGAACAATAAAGGTAAATAAAATTTCTCTATTAATATTCCTTACGATGTTATAAGAGAAGAGTTCTATCATATAACAGTTATAAAACGATAGAATCTGAAAATGAAATTTGATTATGTATATCTATTATGTTGAAATGGAAATAAATGATTAAAATTTTTCTAAAATATCGTTAGGAAACCTTCTAGTACAAACCTCTTCTGGCAAGGTGAATTATAAAGAAAAATTTCTGAATGTTATGATCCATCCGATCTCGCACTTGCGATTTTCTTAAATTCTGACGATTACGAAGCGAACAATATTGCTGGAAGTCACAGTGGTGGTGGCGGAAAAATGGGAGGAACCTATCTCATTCTCCCATTTTTACCTCCTGAATTTAACGCGAACTTAGAAAATATATTTCTAGTACTATTGTACAATTCGGCTGATCGAAAACAGTTTGGAAATAGACAAATTTATAAAGAACTTTCAAAAGAATTAAAAGTTTTAGCAACGGAAGGTATCCTTATTGAAACTGAGAAAGGATATGAGCGCGTGTACTTTGTGTTGGCTTTGCTATTGGGGGACAATTTAGGGTTGAATGGTATACACTGACATGTAGAGTCCTTTGCGCGAACAAACTTTTGTCGCCTGTGCAACATATCGTACAAAGATGCTGGTACAAGTTGAATTATTCGAGAAAGTGTAATTCGAACAAAGGAATCGTATGATAAGACTATTAAGACAGTACTTGAAACCGGTAAAATTTCAAAAGGGGGTGAAAGGCGAATGCATTTGGAATGAAGTTCCACATTATGACGTCACTCGAAACTTTGGTCTCGATATTTTGAATGAGGTCCCGGAAGGAGCAATAAAGGTTGTTTTATTAGAAGTTCTTAACAATTTCCAAAAAGAAAGAAAAATTATAGAAATTTTAAATTCCAGATTACCTGCGTTTAACGTTGGATTTAATTCTGCAAGAAATAAGCTACCATTGCTGTATGTAGAGTTGATTAAAAAATTCAAATTACGTCATTAAGGATGCTAATCGCTGATTGTATTCCTGAAGGCAATGAGTATTGGGAATTATATGTCTCGTTAAACGAAATCATGAGAATAATTCACGAAAGAGCCTTCCATACATTATGCCCTGATTATCTATAAACACTTGTCGAAGAGCACTTAACACTATTTAGAAAAGTTACTTAACAAACGCTTACTCCTAAACAATATTTCTTGCTACATTATTCATTTGTTATGAAACGGATTCAGCCTATGGTTTTTGCTTCCTCAATTAAAGGTGAAAGAAAGCATAAAGAATTTAAAATAAATGCTCGAGCAAGTGTTAGTAGGAAAAATTGGACTTACACTCTGACACTAAAAAATCAGTTTAAAGTACACGACAAATTATCCAACAAACGACTTAGTTGCGATGTACTGAAATTTGGTCCCATTTATACAGCCGACGTTCAGGATTTAGTTGGTTACGAACAATTTTTAATAAAATTGCATTACGGTCTTGCACAAGAAGTCAAAGTTACTCAGTGGATAAAGTACCTTGGTTATAGATATGAAACAGAAGCCGCTGTTATGAAGATTCAGAGTGAAAAAACTCTCTTTTTTATGATCAAATACGTGTTTATCAATAATGATAGCGAAGAACTCTTCATAACAAAGAAAAGCAAAGACACCTGCTTTAATCGACATTACCAGGCCTTCGAAATTCTCAGAGAAACTCATTGTGATTGAAACCTCCTTTCTATAAGGGAAGATGACCATGTAACGTTTGAAACTACACTGCCAAATGGTAAAACTTATATTGCTAATAAACATTAAAAATTGAAATACAGCTTGAAAACTCTATGCTTGAATGGTTAAAAAATACTAACAAGCGTTCGTTAAAATTATTCGAACTTTCTTTATTTTGCAGAAGGGTAATAAGATATAAACAGATTATATTGGCAATTCTTCGTTGATAATTGATATATCTTCATGCGAAGTAATTGTTATATGTTTTTATAAGCGGTCGTTTCTTTACTTCTTTTACGGACTTCGTTGTCAACGTAATAATATTATACTGTTGTATACTTTTTATTTTTTTTTAAACTTTAGAAGCGTGAGACTATTCAGTACTCTTTGTACTCAAACTTTATAATAAATAAGTATTTTTACCAAGATTTCATGATCATTCTTGAGCATTTAATTTCAATGACGTAGATTAAGCTGTGATGTGAAAAAGATTGTACTAAATACAAAACAGATGTTAATAAATTTGAATTCTGAAAATTTAAAGCAATATATAGAGCGTTCTACTTTTATTTATTGAAACTATTATAGGTAGATATTAATTTTGCATAATCTATTAGTATTCTCTACTTGAAGTGAAATATTGATAATTTGAAGTTCTTTGGTGGCAGATCTAATTATTGTAGAATTTAAAAAAAAATATTTTAATATAAATTTCCGTTAATTATTGTTGCACGAAACCTTTCATGAAGATACAAGTAATTAAATTCTGTTAAACGAAACTTCAAAAGAATGCTAAATGAAGCATTGGAAATTAATTAATCAGATATTTTCCATGCTTTCAATTTCTTATTTGTTTATTCACTTGATTTCAATCTCGTTATATGCAGATCAAAAACAAGTTAGAAATGTGTAAAATATTCCAACATTAACTTTCGATCGCTATATTAAGCCTCATTTTAAATTTTTCTTCAACAGTAACTTGTATCGTCATTGAACAAAAGGTCTGAAACTTTAAACTTTGTGAAACAATAATTTGCAATTTACACTGTAGTTATTATTGGTACAGCGGGAACAACTAGCAACTATAATGTTTCATTTCGGTGGATTTATCGACGCATTACTTTTAAGGGCTTCACTAAATACAATCAATACACAGTAAAATCGGCTTTTATAAGCAGTACTTTTCGCAGAGTGAAATCGTAAAAACTACAATAGCCCCTGTGCTTGATTTACTATTTGAAACTGTAAATTGAGCTCTCTGAACATCTAATCTCACTAAGAGAAACTATGCGTTCAACTTTCTTAAAACGCAAAACTGTAGCTTATGCTTTTTGATTCGAGAAGTTTCTAATGCGAAACTATAATTTTTGCTCCCAGAAGAAGCAAGGATTACTGAGTGAAAGTGTAACCTCTACTCTCGTGAGACACGCAGTGTACAATGCGAATTGTATCTGGCGCTCGCTAGAAAGTAGGGATTACTGGGTGAAATTGCTAAATTAACACTCATCCCCATTCGATTTCGATACGGATTTACAATTACACAGAGTAAGTCTTGCACTTTGATGCAGTGATCACTCTTCTGAGTATATCTAACAACGTACTTTTTTCCGTGAATGTTATTTTTTACGAATAAAACAAGAAATACACATCCTATCAAAAAGTGACCAACATTAAATTTGTAGATCTTTCTTAAATTCAAAATTCTTGTTGAATCATCATTTGTCGTATCTTGCATAGTTTGACCGTCAAACTGAATGTTTGATTTTTTGTGTAATAAAAATGTGAATTTTGGATTTTTCAAGAAAATTCAAAAAGTCGATATGATAATCTTGTAGGGCGTGCAAAACTAAACATTTGTCTAATTCTGACTTTTGTTCATACCCTGCGTTGTTTGGCGGAAAATGTTCATTTTCGTTTTTTCTTTTGGATTTCGAAAATGCTGTAACTCTGAAAAGTTTCATTTTATCGAAAAATGTCATTATAATAAATTGTTTGAATTTTCGAGTACTATAAACAGCTGCACATATAATTTTCAAATTTTGAAAAAAATAGTCTCAACAATTTTCCAAATGCGCTCACTTTTTGAATTTTTCTCCAAAATGGCTGCCTAATGAACTTGATCTTTAGTTAAGGAGACTAAAAGATTATACTGAAGGACAATCCAATGTGTCAATTCTTTCGAAATTTATCGTTCTGACAGACTAAAAATCTACATACACACCCACCCACATACATACAGACAGACATGCAGGCATACACATTCGTAAAATTCGTACTTAGGAACAACTATGCAGAGTTGATAGAGTTCCGTAGACTATATGGCGCCATATTTAAAGCTGTACTTATGGCTTCTTAGATCCTATACTACTGCTGAAAGAATAATTAACTTCTCTGATTCTACTTTAATGACTTTTAATTAAGAAATTAATTGCAAAGTTAAATAAAAATAACACTTATTTTCTAAAAGAAGAGGAAGATAAATAAATAGATTGGACTTATGTTTAAACCTATTAAAATAGATTTATTCACCAAATTTTCGAGAAAAAAAATTACATCTAATTATAACTATTAAAACCGGTTTATGATAAGTTAAAATTAAAAATAGTTTACATCTGAAGATACATATAATTAAAATTATCGATTATGATTATTTTTATTATTATGAATCATTAAACATCGCAGACAGGGATGTCATTTAATAAAATCACACACAAACACACACACACACAAAGACGCTTTTCTTTTCTTCCAAACAAGAATTTCCAATAAAACTTCAAAGTAGAGGCATACAAGTGACGCAGTATGAAAAAAGAGAGAGATACTTAAAGAGTTATAGATAATAATAAACACATCTCGAAAATACATTTGATAAAATCTTAAAGTAATACGTAGTGCGCTGTATTAAATCTAAGTATACTATGTGAGATATAAAGTAGCAAGTTGTGAAGAGCAAGATTGAACACATGATTGAAGATGTGTATTAATAGTCTCTTTGTTATAATCCCCATCTTGAAACCTGTTTGCAGATTTGTGAAAAATGCTCGGCTTAATTTTATTTATTTTTTAAATCATTTTGCAAAAATTCGCAGGAATGCTGTAGTTTTCTACCAAATTTTTGCTAAAAAGCCAGGTGAATTCACGCAAAGAAAAACCACTGCACATATAATACAAGAAAATAATACAAAATTGACCACACACGTCCGAAGAGGAACTTTGTAACTCTTCTGTGTTCCATCGGAATAGGGTACAGTTACCTCGCAGACGATAAAGATGTTGAGGAATAAGAGGCGGTAGGCCGTAGCTGTCAAAGTACGTTCCGTGGAAATTTCGGTGAATATAAACCTCAACCCAATGCGATACCTTTGGTATCCGATCCGCAGGGAATACACCAGTCGTATGTCGTGGTATTGCTTGAAGTGCTCAAAGTATCTGAAGGCTGTCCATCTCTATTCCCAGGACTGCCAAGTCGAGGCAAATCTGTTAAAGGGTTATTTAGCTCACTCGCAGTCTGATTGATTTTTTTCACTGAAATTCGTAGGTTGTCAGCGACCGTCCTCGATGTGACATCCATCGCATGATTTTCAGTTTTAAAACATACATTTTTGTTTCAGTGTACTCTGACGTGTGATACCTCGAAGTGATATTTCTTCTCGACTTTGACTGTGAAACTAGATTTTCAGTTTAGTTGCGTTATTGACAGCACATGGAAAAAATATTCCTTTTTCCCCACCGTGATGTAAACAGTAATCTTTACTGGTTTCCAGTTTTTTAAAAGTTGGACAGGTTAATTCTTCCAGATTAATAATCTGTCTACTCATGATATTTTGCAAAAATGCAGCTTTCTCCCGGCCACGGGTATAGATTTGACCATCTGATTTTGTGACATCACGAAGATTCGAATATAGAAATTTCGTAGGAGTATATCCCTCAAACCACTCGATCCCATTAAAATAACAGGTGAGCCAGTTATTTTGTTTTTTCGCATCGCTACAAAGATCCGAGAAGGGGTAAGGTGGTGTAGCTATCCAATGTCCGATAAAGTTATGATCCACTGCAATGACGGCCACTTCTTTTGCAATAAACTTATTTTCAAGATCGCGAAAACCTTGAATATCAATCACGTAGTCCATAATATTCTTCGCACAATTAAAGTCTTGCTGATAATGCGTTTGAAGAAGACGGCTGTGAGTAACCACATAATGAAACAACCGACTTGTAAGGCTTCTTTTAATGACATGAAAGATGGTCACTGAGTTCCAAAAAAGACGCATATATGATAAAGCATAGTGACAATTTTTTCACACCGTTTTTCAATGTTTACACAGCTGCATTTTTGAGAGATAACGCCGTAAGTGTAAAAAGAAACTTATTTCTTGTCCAAACCTGTCCTAAGTAAACACAGGTGTACATTAGGATGTGAGATATGTAAAATTCGAAGAAATGAAGGCGGCGGTGACAATGATTTATTACCCTCCATAATCAACAATAGCTTGTCTAGAAGAGTCTATTTCCAAAACGTATGATAAAGTTTTGGAAATAGACGCGTCTAGAGAATTTACTGTGTTGGCAAGTGGTTTTTCAAAACGCACCTCTATTCGTCGACTTCCATGTTTTACGAGATTCCAGTGAGAATAACAATTTGCAGAAAAATCAGGGGTAAGATCTAAAGCAAACAGGTAGAATCCTTCCGGGTAATCGTTTTATCAATATCATTACCCTCATTAAGAAAGTGAAACCAGAGCCAGAGAAAAGAGTCTGATAAGCATCAACGTAAAGTTTATTTTTGGAAAAATCTGGTTACAGAGGTTTCGAGGGTATTTGCGTGCCATCGACGAAAAGGGATAAGAAATTAATCTTGTAATTTTTAAAGTTGAACGCATTAAGTTCTCTATTTCCGTTAAAGGCTCTGTTCTCGACGAAACCAATGATTATTCCACGAAGGAATAGTAAGGAGTGGTATCACCCTATGTGTTTGGTGAGCAGAGGTGGGACGAGCGACGTCCAAGAATTCGTTATTGTTTGCCACGGCTGAAAATTTCGTGTCCGTGCCGCGCACATGCGCAGAGCTGTTTTCGCAGTCACGTATTTTACCCACTCCCCTGTGTTATATTTTGACATCTCGATGCATACGTAGGTTATGTTCATTTGTGCTTTTATTTTGTTGGGTGTATATCACGTTCCTGAATTAAAAACGAGAAGGAAAATGGCATCTAAAATATGAAAAGGATCTAGAAAGTGTAAGTACTACAATAAAATTATTATAATGATTTATGGATTACGTAAGTAAGGAATAAAGTTAATTTCAGTGAAGAAATTTTCAAAATACAAGTTCAAAACTTTAGACGCGTGTTGACATCGTTGACATGGCAACCGCCAGTGCGCATGTGCGTGATTTCGACACGAAGTTTTCAGCCGTGGCAAGCATTAAGGAATTCTTGGACGTTGTTCGTCCCACTCCCCTCTTACAGGGATACCACTCCTTACTATTCCTTCGTGGATTATTCTTTCAGGCAACTGACCGAGAATAACATTATCAAACGTTTCACCGTGAATTCCGCCATGTAAAGTGAGCGCTTTGACCTCTACACTTGTTATCGGGTATTTTGCTGTTCCTTGTGCTAGAGTTTTTTCGTGTGCTAGTAAAATTCCTGGGCTTATTTTTGAACGACGTACGAGGAGCGATGCTTCCAAAATGTGTAAACTGCATGTTCTGACGGGATCTAGAAGACAAAAACCATCTTTTGTACGTACGAGTCGAAGACGCATCTCGACTCCGTTAAGAAAAAATTTGTTTTGATTGAAAATCTCGCAATGCAGATGACCGATTAGATCTATTGTTTTGCCTGCACCAAAATGAGTTCGACAGATATCGATGCCTGTATCTTTGGTGGACAAATCTTCCATTTTTCCTGCAGAATCTACACACCAGAGAGCAAAAGTCAGATGGCTCTTTTTTACAGCCGGTCCATAATTGAGCAATGTTTCCAGA
This sequence comes from Andricus coriarius, assembly GCA_932066315.1. Lineage (NCBI taxonomy): Eukaryota > Metazoa > Arthropoda > Insecta > Hymenoptera > Cynipidae > Andricus > Andricus coriarius. The sequence continues at coordinate 4,854 of CAKNWT010253613.1, read as the reverse complement.
TATGCTCTGTACGCGTATGCGTTCTTTGGAGGAGAAACGAGTTTTTGATTGAAATATACGTCCACCTAATTGAACATCGAATGAACCAAGTTGCTTATCACAGTTACAACTATTCAGATCGGTTGCAGTTGCAGAAGTTTATGTCGGTGCTTCCAGCTTGACGCGTATACTGAGCATTGTATGAGCGAGATCTATGTATTCTTCGCCATGACCTGGAATGAGAAACTCTATCGGTGAATCGTCGGTCAGAGATGAAACGGGATTGTCATGGACCCACCGCGAGCTCTCAATAGATGTTTGAGTAGGTGGAAGAGAACAAAGATCTAATTCAGATTTCAAACACTCGCTAGAATGTGATTGTAAAAATCACATCATATACCCAGTCAGAAATGGATGGTCGATTTGACGTCGAATCAAGGTCGTTTTTTGATGTCGAAAAATCATCGGTATTTTCGTTGATTCGACGATATTCCCAGATAGCAATCGTGCGACGCACAGTACTCGCATGCGTGCGACGCACGCTGTGCGAGACATAACGCATGCATTCCGATATCTCCTGTCGCCAGTCTGTCTGCGACGCATGCGTGCGTCTATCCTATAGACAAGAAATAATTCCATCATATGAAGAAAGTTATAAAAATGGTTAGTCCGCCTTTTCATGGAACAAAGTCTGAAAAATTTCAAAATACTTTTTCTAACTTTTTCTAATATTTATAAACTAATAATATTTCTTCCCAATCTAAAAGAAAATTTCTTTCTTACTTTTGTTGACCTGGAAAATTAACTTCGACAAAAACAAATTTTCAAGGCAGGAAAACGAGGAAGTCAATCTGAGTTAATTGGTTAGAAACAATATTTTGAACTCTGAACCGTTCCAATTAATCAAAAAATTTTATTTTGTATTTAAATAATATTTTGAAAATTTCCAATTTGAATTTTAAATTAGTTTTTTTAATGAAATTGTTCGTAAAATTATCATTTTGAATTTTAATTTTAAATAGCGCATGAAATACTTTTTATTTTTTATAACTGAAATTTGTGATTTTAATTGCATAATATCTAGAATTACTGTTTAGAAATTTGTTCAAGTATTTGCAGAAATCAATCTTTAATGTTTAATCGAATGTTCCTTATTTTGAGTACTTCATTTTTGGATACTTTAATACATCTTTAATTTTATAATGAATTTTAATCTATTTTATAATGATGTTAATACTTTCAAGTTAAGGTAAGAAGATTAAAAAGCGCGCTCAGTTTGAAATGATGATGGCCGTTACGTGCTTACGTAGTCAGCTGTTTGCCGTCTTCACTATACGTTTTTTTAAAGGTTATGTTTACCCCTGTCATCGTAACAATATACATCTGAAAACAAAACTTCATTATAAAACCAGGGTGAAAATATTAAGTACATCGGATCCAATATGTCAGAAGATCAAGGAGAAAATATGCCAAAGTCGATGAAGCGAAAAAAAGCGATCTTTCAACCAAAAGGCGAAAAAGTTGCCCGAAGTCGAAGTTATGCAGGTGAACTCAAGTCAAATCCATTTCAATACATGGTGCGTGTTTCTGAAATGCTGAGAACAGAATTTTCTAAGATGGATGATAAACTAATTTTCGCGAACAATGTTTATGAAGAAACTATAAGACGAGAGGCGGATTATGCGAGAAATCAGGTATAAAGGTTTTACTTATTTAAGTTTATCCACTTTCTTGCACTCTTTCAAAAGCAATACAAAAGAGTGAAAAAATGGTAAAATTATCTTGGATTAAAAAAAAAGAAAAGAAAAAACCTTTCTCTCAAAAATCCCAACTTTTTTTGCCTACAATTTTTAGGAATAATAGATGCTAATATACCCCACCTGCCATACATTTTCCGTTTGAGATTTTTTTGTCCTTCGGTAGAAGAAAGTTATTATACAAAAAAATTAAGATAATTTTTTTCTCCTGACAAATAAAAAAATATCAAACGGAAAATTGATGGTAAGCAGACGTTATCAGTAGCCATTATTTCTAAAAATTTCAGGCGAAAAAAAAGATGGGGTTTTTGAGAAAAACAGTTTTTTTTTTTCAAAAATTCATAATAAATTCACCGTTTTTTATTATTTTCTCAATTTGGGGTGGATTTCTAAAGAGCGCAAAAACTGGATATAATCTGAAACACGAAAAAAATTTATATATTATAAATTGCAAGAATGGCACGGTTTTTAAAGTAAAGTATTATTATATTCGTAAAAAATGTCGCCATGTAATTAAAAAAAACTACGTGTCTTCTATTTTCAACGAAAAAAAACATTTCATGGAAAAGTTAATCCTAAACATGTCACCCGCCGGCCTGCACGATTTGAAATAGATTCGTTCATTATGTATTATTACAGACTGTTCCGCTATTTATACGTCTAAGTGTTATGACTCAATAATTATAAAAATAAAATGTTTTTATGTGAAAATGTATCTCTTCTCATTTAAGAACAATATTTAAAACAATATATTTTCAAATCCTGTATGACTTTGGAAGCTCGCATATCACCGTCATGCGTGCGACCTTCACGCGTGCGAGCGATATGCGTCGCAATTCAGGACGCATATGTCTGATCGGGTGATGGCGCTGCGTGCGGGATAATCTGCACGCGTGCGAGTCAATACACCATCACTGTGCGCGCACATTGGGAAAAGCGCAAATTGAAAGGGACCAGCATTTTTATCTCAAATGATTATGACCAGAACACACAGGAAAAAAGGAAGCAACTGGTACCACTCTTCAAGGAACTGAGAAAACTGGATATTGAGACCCAACTCAGAGATTACTTCCTACTAATAGAAGGAAAACCTTGCGATGTTGACGAGGTAATTAGTTTTCTACAGACAGTAAAGGCTTCAAAGAAGCGAGATAGAAGCAGCGATGACATTGAGGAGATGGAAAAGGAGGATACTATTAACAAACAAGAGATCAAGAATTGGAATACTATAAAGCCAAAAAGAAAGTACTACGAGAGTAAAGACGACAACATGAGAAATAGTATGGACCAATTTATTTTTCAAAAATCGGTAGGAGATAAAGAAGTGCCTGATACGTTTCAAAGCAAAACACGAAACACATCGGAAACGTCACTTCACAAGGATAAAAACACAACCACTTAAACTTAACTTCTGGAATATAAGTGGTCTCAAAAACGTATACGACCTGGACAAAAATCAGCAAAAACTCCTATTAACCTACGACATAATTGGAGTCACGCAAACATGGCTGTCATCAATATTAGAAGTGAATGCAGCATTCCTCAAGAACTGTCAGATGATTCAGGTTTAATCGTTTTTATTAACAAGGTAATGAGGATTTTAAATATTATAGAAGTTATTAATATGTGGATAATAGTTGAGGTGCAACGTAAAAATTTTATATTTATAATAAGAGTGGTATACTGGAAACCGAAACTGGACTCTGAAACTATAATAGATATGTTCTCTGATACTGAAAGCTTTGTAATGTTGAATGGTGGATCTCCCAGCAATACGCCAGCGAAATTGACATTTATAAACAACCTGGGTAGGAGTACGATTGACTTGATTTGGGTTAACGTAGCTTGTTTTCCTTACATAAGGGACAGTAAGATAATTTCATCAACAAGCAATACAGATCATTTTTAAAGAATACTTGAAATGGGAGTCTCACGACAAAATAAAAAGGATAGAAAAGATTTGAGATCTAAAAATAATAAAATAATAATTCAGGATATTTATAGGTGGAAGGAAGAAAATTCAGAATCATATGGGTTGCATCTAGAATCCACAAAAATTATTCAAAATAAAGAATTACCCATAGACGAACTGAGTTCAAGGTTAGAAATATCGATCAAAGTTGCTGTGACTAATGCTGATCTTTGCGGAATACGAGCAACAAATAACACAAATCAGTTAAGGGGTAAAGATTGGCGGGACGAACAGTACAAAAGATCTATAGCAGAACTCAATAAAAGCTTGAAGAAGGCTAAAGAATTAAACTTTACGGGCGGAGAATCAGGTGAATTCTTAAAAGCAAAAGAAAAGCATAATAGTCTGATAAAACAAAAAAATAAAACAGTTAGGGAAAAGGATCTAAAGGCTTTAATTGACATTAGGAGCGCGAGGGAGTTTGGGCTGACCATTACACATTTTTCATACTAAGAATACCTAAAATGCCCTATCTCTATTGAAACGTGGGTGGACTTTTACATAAAAAACTTTACAATGGGTAATCAAAATAAATTTAAAATAGTCAGTACGGATGTTATTGCGGAATTGGATAGACAAATAGAAATTGAAGAATTGATCAGTAGTATAGGAAGACTAAAAAATGGAAAATCCCCAGGCCCAGATGGATTAGAGAACGAATTTTATAAAAATATAACCTCGAATGTTCTAATCTTCATTTTAGACATGTTTAATAAAATTTTAACTTTTGGTATTATTCCGAAAAATTGGGGCAAAATAAAAACTGTTGTAATATACAAGAAAAGAGACAAAGACAACCCCAGCAATTATCGACCCATTTCTCTATTCAATAACATCACTAAAATATTTACTCATATTCTAGCAATAATAATAAGAATTAAAGGCAGGACTCTATTCGCGATCTTGGTGGCAAATATGGCGCCGTCGTAGAAACACGCGTTTCCGGAGCTGTGAAGTTTTTGTCTAGGAAATACCGTTTCGGATGATAGTCGGAATTGAGTCCGTTATTTTTGTTTTGGTTTTGTGTTGGGTTTTACTTTTAAAGGATACTTTTTATCTATGTGAAGTGCCGTTAGCTGGTTTTTAGTGTTTTTTGCCATTTCTTGTTGGTGGTGCTACTACCCAACCTAAAAATATCGGTTCTCC
>CAKNWT010253602.1:0-21029 GCA_932066315.1 Andricus coriarius | reverse complement strand
AATAAAATAAGGATTAGAATTGCAAAAGTATTATCATTTTATATTAATTTATTATTTTGTAAATCATGTCAGAATCCCTACTTCTACTTTACCGATGTTTTGAGAAAACCTGCGGGGAGCCAAGGATAATAGATTTAAAATCATTACCCTTAGATCCGCAGAGCAACGATTTTACCTATAGAGAAAGAGTGGAGGTAGGTAGTACGAAGAGGGCAGTAGCTACGCACCGCAAGAAAGTAGTTGCTATATATATTGTCCCCCCACTCCGCCACCACTTGCCGCATCTAGGTGTATAATATCTTTGGTTTGGTTGTCTGAATCGGTGATACGAATAGCTAATTCACAAACGCATGACAAACGCTACTTGCGGTTGAAAGATTGCATCCTAAGTTCGTCGGAAAGCGCTTAAGTTGAATGACCAGACAAAAGATTCAATACCCAGCGTTGCAATTTGGCACAGATCAACCAGTTTATGTCAAGCACTCTAAAGCACCTTTTATAGAATTCTCCTTTCGTGATATTCACTTCCATCCCACCTCCAACGCTAAGCGTATAAGAAAAGCACTCAGGCAGCATAATAAACACACGGCGTTGCTGTTTGGCTTTGATTCGCCATTTCAAGTCAAGCAGTCTAAAACACTTTATAAGGAATGCTTATCGTGTTCCAACGCTCCGAATATAACTTCAACGCTAAGCATAAAAGGTAAGTATGTACATACGTAGATTACAAAATCAACCCCCAGCGGTGCTGTTTTCGTAATCAAATGATTATTGCGGACTTGAACTGGTTGATCTGCGCCAAACAGCAACGCTGGGAGTTGATTTTTTGTCTGGGTGATTTCTTAAACGCTTAGCGTTGAAGTTAAAGAGGGAGCGTAAGAACGAGATAAGTATTCCTTATAAGGTGTTTTAGGCTACTTGCCTTAAACTGGCTAATCCGAGCCAAACAGCAACGCTGGGAGTTGATTTTCGTGTCTGGATGCTTTCGTAAACGCTTAGCGTTGAAGTTATGTGGGGACAGTCAGAACGAAATAAGCATTTCTTATAAGGTGCTTTAGACTGCTTGATTTAAAATGAAAGCGTTGTAACAAAAGGAGAATTCTGTAAAAGGTGCTTCAGAGTGCTTGACATAAACTGGTTGATCAGTGCCAAATTGCAACGCTGGGTATTGATTCTTTTGTCTGGCCATTCAACTTAAGCGCTTGGCGACGAACTTAGGATGCAATATTTCAACAGAAAGTAGCGTTTGTCATGCGTTTGTGAATCAGCTATTTGTATCACCAATTCAGAAAACCCAACGCCTCTTGATAATTGAAATCGAATTTCGCGTTTGAAGCTCGATAACGTGCAATTATAGTAACGCTTTGTGAGTTGCCAAAGAGCTTCGCGTATCGCCCGAAAGCTTAACGCTTATCACTTCCAACGCGATTACGTCGCATTCTTCGTCCGTGTTATTCTTTTTCTGCATTAACTTACACGAGAGCAATGCAAAGGTTTTTTTTCTACAGGTAAAAATAGGTACCCAAACCTGACTTTTAAATCGTCGTAGTGCAAGAAGTGTTCATAATTTGAGTTTCTTCCATAAGGATTTTTTGATCAGGAGAGCATAAACTAAAAAATATCAAAAACTTTGAAAATTCCACGGGGACGTTTTTTACCATGTATTTGGTGCGGGGTCCTTTGTCGAGATTTGACCCTTAGGTACATATTTTTGCAGTGCGCCGTTGTCGAGTTTACAGCTATGACCTCTCTTTAAAATTCTCTGTATCCGGTTACCATTAATGTGAAATTCGGAAAAAGTGCTAGTTTCCTTCTGGATCTCAGACCAGAAGGGTCCTTTTATATTCACGTAGTGTGAACATTATTCTCAATTTAAAAATTTTAACCTTTTTTTAAGAAAATTAATAAGATCATATAAAAAATTAAAAAATAAAGTTTTTTAATTTGTACCTGTGTTGTTATATTACATGTGATAACTTAGCGACGTCCAAACTAAGCCTCATTTCGCGCAAGTGTAACAAGAATAATATATGGAAGAGAAGCAGAAAGAAGAAAATTACTGAGAATAAGTTTAAAATTTCGTTTTTTGGTTCATTAATCAACTCACTAAAATAGTAATAATTTATATTCAACTTTGTAATTTATGATCTTTTAATTTAAGTTCTGGCCCCTATCCGTGGCCCGAATAATAGTTTAAAATATATTTCTTGTGTTTTTGGAAAAATCAAATCAAATTCTATCGATTATATTAAGTTTCAACCCCTATCCGTGGTTGAAATGCACTATATTTTTGATTGCAAAAATTATCAAATTTACAAACTTATAAACGAAAACATTTTTTGTTCTTGTAAAAAATATACATTATAATGAATTTAGATCAATTAAAACGTATAAGGTAGGACTGATTCACATAGCCTTACTGACGAATCCAGTGAGTCAGTCCGAGACGAATCATAACCCTAATGCCAATAAAAAAATCTTCTTTACAGATATAATACTTGGGTCAATTAAAAACGATGTCTTTCGAAAAAACAGCAAGATGTCATCTAACATTAAAATTAGTTTTGAATCTTTTCTAAACTTCTGAACATCTCGTATAAATTTACTCGACTTTTTTCTAAATTAGTAAGTGTTCAATTGGTATTTATACATAGAAATTCAACAATTTCACCTACAGATTATTGTTTTTTTAATAGAACAATTCAAATTATAACGTTCAAAGTTGCAATTAAGCTTTTCGAAAGTTCTAACGATTTAAGGCTTTCTATTTCAATCAATTCAGTTTCAAATTGTTCAGTTTTGGATATTTGATTTATAATTTCACGTTTTAAATGAACTGTCAAATATTGCTAAAAATTAAATAATAATTCATTTTCTTAATCAAACAATTTCAAATTGAATCGGTTGAAAATGGAATATTTTAGACTGAAACAATATTTGAATAGAATTAGAAATTTAATAACAGCGTTTAACTATGAATCTATTAATTTGAAGTTATTTTAACATTTTAAATAGTTTATAAAGTTTTAATCGTAAGATTACATTTGTTAACTAATAAGGCTTTCGAATTGAAACAATTCAATTTTTTAAGTTAAAAACTGCAAATTCTCTAATTTTGAACGGATTTAGAATCATCTTGTAAAATCAATTATTGTTCACTTTTAATACTTAAAGTACAGTTCAATTTTAAAAATCATAATTTAATTTATATTTATAGTTGATCAACTAAAAACGTTTGTTATCAAAAAGTTTCAATTTCAAACGCTTTGGATTTTTAATTGTTTAAGTATTCAAAACTGCATTTTGAAATTCTCTAATTTAAAAATGCACGCCTAAAAATGAAGATCTAAAATGGAAAATTTTTCAAGCAAAACATATGAAAATTATGCATTGTGAACTGATTGATATAATTGAAAAAGTTAACACCCGAACCTAGCATTTAAAAAAAGTTGAAATCGAACTTATTTTAAATTTAGAAATAATTTTTCATAAAAAAATTATCGAAAGATTATTTTTAATTGTATTATATCATAACGTGATATAAAATTTGTGATATTTCAAGTGATTTAAAATATTATTCTTCTAAAAAGTTGTCATATTCCCGGTCAAAAAATAAATTCACTGTCATTTCCCGGGATTACCCGGTCTAAACAAATTCTCAGTCCAAATTTCCCTTGTCGGGATTGGGGAGCTATATGGTGGATTTTGAAGTTAGGAGTCTACGAGGGAGCAGCCAGGGCCCTACAGACTCGGGAATTGAAACTATATCGAGGCCGACAAAATCTCATTCAAGAGGGACTCATGTAGGCTCCTAGAATAGCCCTAATTGATCCTAGGTTTAGCCTAACAATGTCTGAGGAAGGTAATACCATTTTCCCAGAAAATAATTTGCATCAAAGCAAAGACGTCTCAGCGGTATTAATCAGATGCATAATGTATGATGCAAGACAGGCATGGCCCTAATTCTAGAACCCTGGCCAGAATGTTCCTTATAATATTAATTTGCATATTTTGATTGTTTAAAACAGATTTTAATTGCAAAAAATCAAGTAATTTGGAAAAATAATTCAACAAAACCTAAATTTTTTTGTTTATATCCTTTGAAGTTAATACAAACGACATTTAAATACATATATTTTTTAATGAAGCGCATTTTTACACTATCGCCCTACTTTATTTACTCAATGCATGAGTAAATAGGTTTCACTGTTTACGAAAAAAGTGAAAACCTTATGTACATGCAGATACGATTTTTCGCTCTGGCTCAAAATCACACAAAATGCAGATACTGTTCAAGGTAATAAACTTCACACAGAAAAAGACTCGCTTCTTGTGAATTGGATGTACACTACTTTGTTCTCCTTATGTCTATTCTCCATGCCTTTTCTATTGGCATGTGAAGCGAAAACCCATCGTACACGTCGTACGGAAAATATACCCACGAGATAATACTCTCACCTTCCAAAACAAGAACAGGAAGGAGTTTCTCCATCTGGCACTATGTCAAGCTCTATGTTCAAGGGGCTGATCGACAAGGTGACTGGCTGAGACGTATCTAAAGAGGAATCCTCGTGGATCATAAGTAGATAGTTTTTCGGTTGGCCTTGCAGGAACATGTGGTTTCGTGGTTCAGAAAACCAGCTATAGCACGATTGAAGAGTTTGGAGCATTCAGCACCACTAGGTAATGGACCAAACCTTCCATGGTACGGAAATAAATGATTTTGGAAAAAAAATGTTCAACCAAATCTTTTATTTCATGACATTGAAAAGCACTTATTTTCTAACGTAAGAAGTGACAGCTTAGAAGTTTTCTAGGAGACATGAGCAGAGATACCATAAAACAAGACAAGCAAGAACCATGGCATGTTTCAGATTATCCGGACTATGGAATGCCATGGTCTAGAAATATAAACATATGCATATAAGAACATATCGTCCATCTAGTTGCATAAGGTCGTAAGCCACAAAAATGTAAATTTACAGGACAGACAAAAATTTTTTCAGGGTTAAGTGTTCAGAAGGTCGTAACCCACTTGCTTTACAAAAATACATATTTAAAGAAAATCAAAAGTCTTCTAAGTACAAATTTACATGAAAAAGCTTAAGGTTTTTTTTTTAATTTTGAAAAACCAAAATTATTTTAAATATACGCAAAGAATTAATTTGTATGGCTTACGTGTGGGTTACACGAAAGAAAGAGAAACAATTCTTAATACTAACCATCGATAGTTTACATTTATGCAGCAGTTTCAATATTTCATGGACCACGACATTAATTATCAGAGAAAGTGTAAAAAAATAATAACTTTTAGACTCTGTTTACACTGCCACTTAACGGGTTTATGTGGCTTACGTCATAAATTATTTTTTCCGAAGTGAGATACGACCATTTTTCGCATGTGGCTCACGACCTTATGATTTTGAAAGGAGTGTTAGCTCGTTGGGACCGTGGACTTGAAATTGGTTTAAAATATTATCTATGATCGACGTATGGCGTTATAAAGTATAAAATTCAATTTAAAAAAGCCATTTTTGAAAATGGTGTGGCTTACAACCTTATGCAACTAGATGGACGATATAAAACTGTATGGTTCACAAATTCACTATCACCGCCTACGGACTTTCGACTTCACTAGACTCTTCCAAGTAAGCGGATTACGATCTGTTGTGACATCCAAGAGACGCTAGCTGCAGTTCATAAGCCAGAAGCTGCATTTCGGTTTAGGAATGCAAAAAGGCATTAAAACAACTTGTGGGGAGGAGTGGCGTAGTTTTAGTTTTGGTCCCTGGACATACAGATGTCATGGGTAATAAAAATACGGGCCTAATCGCAAAGCAAGGTCCGGCGTAAAGGCATGCCGGCCGACAACCTGAACTGGGCCTTGCACAAAGCTGCATCAAGTCTAACATTAAATAATGGGTGCACAAAGAAGATAAGAAATACAACAAGTCTTTGCGAAATTCTGAATTTACCTAAGAAAGGTGTCCGGATAATGGTTAAAGTGCTTACGGGACACAACCATTTGAACTATCACAAATACGGGATTACGGTGGGTCTCGACTAAGCTCAACCCTAATGTGCTTGCTCCTCCTGGATTTCTCTTCATTAAACATCGGTGATGCCTCACAATCGTTTTGAGCAAAAAAAAAATCGTTTGACAAAAATGTTTGACAAAACTAATCTAAACTGACTGAACTTATGGCCTTCTGAAAATGAAGACTTTTGCAGGATATAACTCCGAAACTTTTAAAGATAGAGCATTCATTTTAATTTAAGTTTTGCAGCAAATTTTATATACCTTAATTCTTATAGAGGTACCTGGGACTTCGAATGAATTGGAAAGGAAAAATTTCCAGAAAACTCATGTTTCTCCACTTTTTCTCACATTTTTCAAATGTATTGAACGAATTCAGTTATCGCAAGACGTTTAACTGCTAGAACCTTCTTCTTATGCTGAATGAAACGCTTCAACCTATTAAAATTTCATTTTTTACTTATTTCCATGAAAATGGTGATTTAACTCTTTAAAAACATCAAAAATTAACTTTTTTCAAAAACGGCCCACACGATTTTGTTACAATCAAACTCGGACATAGTGCCCCTGGATATATCCCTTCCAAGAATTGACGGCGCGCCTCGGGTACGGTTGAGGGGAGCTGAGCCGGGTGTGGGGGGTTCACTAAGGCGTCACGACGTTACGGTAGTTCACGCGAAGTGGGAAGCACACATATAGTGAATTAGCACGATGGCGAGCTCACGTCGATCAACAGTGGGGCTTTGATGTCTGAAGCCAACTGAAGCCGATGGAACTGATCGGATTATTTAGTGCGATCGACTGAGTCTGTCTTTTACACTGAGAACAGAGCCATCTGAGACGCGAATATATATCGCGAAGTTATTGGAGCAATGTTCATGGAAAACGGCAGTGAATATCAATTCATTTTAATCAAAAAGGTTATACCAGGGTTTAAAATTAATTATTTACTATAAGATTTCTTGTTAATATTTAATTGAAATTCAAATTTCTTCTGAATTGGTGACGCTATTGTATTTACCAATAGGCTCTACGATTCGACAGAGAAAACAAAGAAGAAGTATTAGATAAATAGTGATAGAGTATGATCGTTTCGAAAAGAAAAGACCTGTCATTGGAACACAATCGGATCGTCTCTGTTGACGTCTCTGTTGACGTGAGAATGGTGAAAACTGTCTTTTTCGTAGACAGTTAATCTAATATTGATAAAAGTAAATGATTTTCTGTCCAATAACTTCTTCGCATATCTAGTTATGAAACTGCGTATTATTATGCGCTATATACGTGCGTACTTCCCACTTGAAGTGTTGACATGCGGTGTTTTGGTGAAAATAGTCATGCGTTTTTGGATACTACTGTCTTCGAATGGTTTAAGCAAGCGAGAGATATATGTGATTCAGTATCTGGATCCATTATTCAAGAGAAAGCTCTCCTTTTAAACGAGATGCTCAACGGCCCGCAAACGTTTAAAGTACGTAAGCAGGTAAAAGATTTATTTTAACGTGTAACAGGAAACTTTCTTCCTTATTTCCGCGAAATATTTAGTTTACCCTTGTCTCCGCATCAGAAAAACGATATTCAAAATATTTTTACAGCGCAGTAAAATCCACCGGAAACGGTTCGTACGCCCCTGACTGTTTACGTTTGGAGTGGAGATATTTCCGGTTCGGTTAGGGTAGGTCAGGTCCAAGGTCAGCCCCGCCACCGGCGCTATCTCCGATTTTGACTGTATTTTTTGGCTCAAAATGATTGTGAGACATCACCGAAGTATAATCAAAAGAAAGCCGGGAGGTGCAAGCACCTTTGGGTTGAGCTGAGTCGAGACTCACCGTGGGATGGGAATCACTCCTTACGTAAGTGTCATTGTCGCATAGGTCGACTTTACCATTGCCAGGTATAAACAAATTAACCATAATCACAAAGTCACTTACGTAAGTTTTTCTTTGGGACGGCAGCATATACTTGCTATATTAGTGCCGAGAATTCGCAAGGCACTTATTGCAAACTCCTGGTTCCACTACACGGGGAAAATTCAAGCGCCTACGGCGAACAAAATCCTATGCTTCCTCAAAAGTTAGGGAATCGGGCTTATTAGATCAGGAAATATATAATCCATCAAACAGTAACATAGTATTTTCACTGTGGCACGTACACGAACTATCTACTGCTGGAGCAAAAGTTACTGCAATGCAATTGATATATTCGACCTCTGAATATTTTTTTTGTTAGATTCTAAGATGAATAATAATTAAGGATTAAGTGCTTTGTCAAATGTTTAATACCTTTTAGCAAGTTTTTGTCTTTCTTCCGTATTGTAATCTAAAGAGCCTATCGTTCCATTTCCAGGAGTTGGCATAAAAGCGATGAGAGCGAGTAAAGCCGTTCTTATGCTCCAAGATGGCTGCCATGTCTCAGGATGGTGACCGGAGATGCTTAAGCATATTTTTTTATTGATTTCAAATCGACCGTTGGGCTGTTAAAAGCAACATTTGCTTTATCGATTGAAGTCATTAGAAATAAACTGTATACTCGAAACAACTCACGGTCAGTAAAATAATATTTGGTGGCTTCATGGGGTACTCTGGAGGCAACAAAATTCTTCCATGATAAATTCCACCTTCAAAATCAGTAGAAGGTGGTCCTTGTATGGTGAAGTGCCATTCGAAGAGATTGTCTTCTAGGGGGTAAGCACAGTATTCTTCGGTAGGTTCGTGAAGTTCTTGTGCCTCTCGCATCAATCTCTTAACGGCTGAAATCAATTATTTTTTAAGATTTTTAAGCATTGAAACTTCAAAACTGCTAAACTGACTATAAAATTTCGTAAAAAAACGTCTTAGACATAAAATAGGTTATAATATATAAGTTTACGACAGAAATACTTGTATAGAAGAAGCGTGGTTGCGGAACAAGTCATAAATATTTATGAGATTTTGAACAAAAATGCTTGGCGCCTTAAACGAATTACTGGAGTTTCAGCAGGGATCTTCAAAAAGGGTCTTTACAGAATTTAGTCCTTTCATAATAACAAGAATTTCAAATTGAATATTTTCAAAATTTAAAGGTTAATATTCTAGCCTTTAAAAACGAAATGAAGTATTACAAATGAACAATGGAGCCGTTCTGTAGCAAAAACAGTTAAGTCGACTTAGGTGGTTTTTGCTGAGTCGCTCATCCTGGTTCCACGTTACGTGTGTGCCGCATGCTAGCTTCTTCGCATCGCTGACGAAACGAATGCTTTTTAAGATTAAAAGAGAATAGGGTAATGATAAAATAAAAGATTGAATAGTGATGGGCTGAAATGGGATAAAAGAGTTCAAAAAGATACAAAAAATGTTCAAAAGTGTATAAAAAATACTCCGGCCATAAAAATTGTTATTGTAAGGTATCAAAAAATCTGGAATAGGGTAGGGAGAAGAGGAAGTGTGATGGTAGTGAAAGTCATAAAGTGAAGGGTGAAGACAGTGAAACCAAAAAATAAGCCGGTCTTTGGAAAAACTATCTTAGTCGATATTAAGATTGTTATTTGTTAAAACTGTTATATAGTTTGAATATTCGATTTTATGCTTTTATTTTTCTGTCCGAGAGTGGTTCTTCGTATTGTGGTATTGTGAATGTTTCTAACATATATTCTGCTTTGTAAAAACACATTTTGAAAAGTTTCTTTCACAATTTTCTGCAAAAACCTAAGTCGACTTAGGTGCTTTTTCTGGAGAACGGCTCAATTTAATACTAAAACTTTAAAAAGTAAACGATTTTGGAATTGAAAAATTTCAAACTAAAAATTCTAATCACATACAATTCTACTAAGCATTAGAAAACAAATTCTAAGAAATTAAGAACACAAGAAGAAGTTTTGGTCGAGAAATGAGGTATTCTCTTTCAACTCATCGAACGTAGCTTTTTTGTACTAGTTTCTGATCCTGGAAATAAAAAATGGCCAAATCAGGCGTTATTTAATTATCAAATTAAATAATTTTCTTTAAGAAAAATAATAATTAAACAGTACTTTGAATTGTAGGCGATAGATATTTCCATGTATAATTGATTTAAATTTTCGCGGGCCAATATGGCGGTATAATGTAATTCCCTTAAGAGGGCGCTGGGAAGAAAGCAGGAGATCAGTGTGGATTCGGGGATTCGCTTTGGAGATCTCGTTCGATTAACATCTCTCATGTAGCCCGAAGATTACGTCTCCTTAAATAAACTTTATTATTCGGACCGAGTCTGTTTTTAATAAATACCGGTCCTTCAGTCTCAGAAGTGGGATATGAAGATTAGAGCCTACGGTTCTAATAGACGTAGAATCAGAGTTGAACTTTTTGAGCTGGTTTCGGTTTGGGGCGTGAGCGCGATCGTGAGAGACGCCGCGTGTGATCACGTTGAGACTGGATTCGAATCGGCGCGAGTGTTTTGAGTTTCAGCAAGAGGTTGACTAGTTTTTGTGTATACGCAAATACGAGAATTTGCCAAATGTGCTCAAAATGTCTGAGCAGGGTGATTTTCACGGATTTCCTCCTCATAATGGTGGCGATGCGGACAATCTATTTGGAAATAATAATGGTGGTGGTGACCTGGACAATGGATCACAGGGCAGTGATGGAAACAACTCCGATCACGAAAACCGACATGAGCAGCGTGTTGAAAATCAGGATGGGGCAAGGAGCGTAGGAAACGCGAATCAAATTCAAGCTCACATCCCTGGACGTGGTCCTATTTTGGCGGATGTACAAGGCCTCATTGAAGCGACGACTAGGGCGGTTATCACAGCGATGCAGGCAGCCGGGGTACAGGATCAACCACATAAAGAGCCTAACCAACAAAACCAGCAACGTATTGGAAATGCTGTTCCTCATAGTGTTAAATACAGCGACATAGCGAGTCTCATTCCTCCTTTTGGGCTCGAGGACGACAACGATGTTGAACGATGGATCAGGAGAGTTGACGAGATCCGCGATGCTTATTTAGTACCAGAGGATATTTTTAAATTATGCGCAGCCCGACAGTTCAAAAATAGAGTTTTGGACTGGTACAACGAGTCTCCTGGAGTAGTTGGAAAGAGGTGGCCTGAGCTTAAGGAAGAATTAACGAACATGTTTAAGTGTCATGACGTCTCTCTCACACGCACTAAAAAAATTGAAGCACGAATGTGGAAAATTGGAGAAAAGTTTTCTGTTTACTTCCAAGAAAAACTTAAAAAAATAAACAGATTGTGAATTCCCGACAACTTAGCCCTCGAGTATATGATCGAAGGAATTCCAGATTACCTATTGAACCCGCATGATAGAACTGGTAATTACCAGACGGTAATTGCATTGCTGGAGGGAATGCAACGAATAACTAAAGATGAACCGCGAAAAGATCCAAAACAAGGAAATAAACCAACAACAGGCAAGCCGCCTGAAAATAAGGGAGATGCCAAATCTAAAAAAACATCTTCCACACGCTGTTTTAAATGTTACCAATTTGGTCACATCTCAACTAAATGTACCAACCCATCAAAGGAGCGAGGCACATGCTTCAAATGTGAGCAGAAGAGGCACATTGCCAGAAACTGTCCCAACGACAAGCAGAGTTTATTCCGGAGAGTAGATAAGGGGATCTACGACGAAGACGAGCAGCGGAGAGACATCTTCGAGCACGGTGAACGTAATCGAGGGACCTATTGTTGCTGAGATACCACCGAGTAGGATCCCGTTGAATGAGCCAACTACAGAGGATACCGTACTCCTGAGCAGGGATTTTGATGATAAGTATTATGTAGAAAGTTTACCCGATACCGGTAGCGCGATTAGTCTTATTAAATTAACTACTTATAAGAGAGATTTTTGGGATTATGAGTTGATGCCTATTTCGCATAAAGATAAGTACTCAGGGATTAATAAATCACATTTAGAGATTTTGGGTTTTATTAAAACTAAGATAAAATTGCAACTAGTTTCGAATGGAGTATTTGAGATAGCTTTCGCAGTAGTGCCCGATACCGCTCTTTCTTACGATGCGCTTTTAGGTCGAAATTTTATAAGAAAAACGCCAGGGTTGTCTATGATAGTGTCAAAAGACCATTCTTTTAGTTATGAAAAAGTACTTAACGAAATTTTATGTAACGATTTAATTGAGGGCACTCCTAAAGGCACAGACTGTTTGTCTGTGAGTATGGTGGGCGAGAAAATTCCAAACGAACAGTTAGGGAAGTTGAAATTAATGTTGTTCGAGTATATAGAAAGCTCCCAAAATGCTGAACCGATACCCTACGAAATCGAAATAAATGATCTATCGAATGAACCTTTCTATTTTAATCCGCGGAGGTTGTCTTGGTTTGAGAGACAAGAATTACAGAAGATTATTGACGATTTATTAGCTCGCGGTATAATCAGACATAGCTGATCGTGTTATAGCAGCCCAATAGTTTCTACAACGAAAAAGAATGGGGATTTTCGACTATGCATTGATTACCGAGCTCTAAACAAAATTACTGTAAAGGATCATTTTCCGTTACCCCGAATGGACGATTTTATTGATCGCTTAGCAGGGAAAAAGTCGTTTACTAGTTTAGATTTGAGAGATGGATTTCACCACGTTCGTGTTGCTGAAAATTCTGTAAAGTTTACCGCTTTTAGCACGCCAGACGGCCAATATGAGTATCTGCGCATGCCTTTCGGCCTTGTCAATGCTCCTTCTAATTTTCAAAGGTACCTGTATTTGATTTTTGAGAATTTAATTAAAAAAGGGAAAATACTTTTGTATTTAGACGATGTTCTTATTGCCACTGAAACCTTAGATGAGAATTGGGCTATCTTAGACGATGTTTTACAATTAATGGCTAAAAATGGGCTAGAGCTCAAGTGGGAAAAAATGTAATTTTGGAGCAACTGAGATTGCGTACCTAGGATTTACGATTAGTGGGCAGGGAATTCTACCGAGCCGGGATAACTTGCGTGCGCTTTTAGATTACCCTGTGCCGCGTACCACTAAACAAGTACACACGTTTTTGGGCCTTGTGAGCTACTTTAGACGTTTCGTGCCTAATTTTGCCGTCATTGCAAAGCCGTTGTATGACTTGCTAAAAAAGGATGTCACTTTTCATTTCGGAGCAGACGAACCAAGATCATTTGAAACTTTAGTAGAACGAATGGTCAACGATCCGGTTTTGGCTATTTATACGCCACAAGCTTATACGGAATTGCACACGGATGCAGGTGCTCAGGGTTTCGGAGCAATTTTGTTGCAACGGCAGAGTGACAATCAAATGCACCCTGAACTTTATTTTAGTAAACGCACATCTGACGAAGAGAGCTGCTATCACAGTTATGAATTGGAAACACTAGCTATTATGCACGCGGTAGAAAGATTTAGTGTATATTTGTTAGGGATTCCGTTTGTGATTTATCACGCCTACCTGCTGAAGCAAATAGGTTTGACTAAAATGAATCCAAAATCGGAAAGCGGGGATTGAATTGTACTCATTTACTGTGCCAAAATCACTTTCGAACGAAATTGTAGCTGCTCGGCTTCGCTAGATATAAGACTTTAACCTGTTGCGCGCAACATGTTTGACGGTTTTAGCAGATTTTCTTTAAAAATATTATTTTTAGCAAAAAATGTTTCAAATAAAAGTTGTTTACTTTTACAACAGCAATAATTTTCCATTTGTATAGTTTTTCTTTAAAAGCCACATTTTCGCCAAAAATTGACAAAAATCATTAAAATTAAAAAAAAATTAATTAATTCAAATTTGAATGAAAGTACCTACTCTAATTAAATAAATATTAAAGGATAGATTTCAAAGATTAATACTTATTTTCAAGAACAAGATTTAATCATTCACATTTAATACAATAAAACAATGAACTCAAATATATAATTATGATTAAAGGTGCTGCGAAGAGAACTCGACCACTGCTTTTTTGAAGCTGGATAAATATCTTTCATCTTCCATCATATTTATTCTGTATCTGTTCCAATAATTTCTTAAAAATACATTGTGGATCGTTTCGCCAGGTTGTTCGAACCATATGCCAACTTCGCCGCAAATTTTAAATTCTATAAGTTTATCAGGATGTCTCAGGAGTTTTCTACATGCATTGCCTTCGAAAGCTTCTCCTTGATAGTTTTTGGCGATGACGCACATACTTTTAGGCCCAAGCAAAGATCGCTCTCTACCTTAAATTGGCACTGGACCATTCCAGAAAAGATGATTTACAAACCTCATTAAAACATGCAGTTCTGGAATGATGCATTTTTGTAGCACGCAGATATCGTCATCTTCATCAAACAGTGGTTCATTTACGGTACTATGACACTCTTTTGCAAACTTTTTGTCCTTTTTCAGGAAAACCAACTTTTTTTAGTCTTCGTTCAAATCACCAAAAGTTTTCAAATCATTCTCGTAATAATGACGATTTTCTATCGCATCAGAATCAGAAATCGTTGTACTTGACACCGTACCATTGGCTTCTTCATCATTATTCCTTAAGCAATATAATGGCATAAAACAGTATGGACAGGGAAAGGAAGCTGTTGCTGTTTCCTGTTCATTTACAATTGATATTAATTTATAATCGGACAGAAACTTGTACGGTATATCGTTGTACATCAAATATAAGTTTGACATTGTCATAAGTTTCTTTTATTTCTGGGACTACGCACAATAATATTGGTTTATGAACACTAGTCATTTTTCTTTTATTATTTGGAGAAAGTTGATATTCGTCTGAATAATTTTCAGGAAGTACAGTCATACTAAGCTTAAAGAAGCCTTGTCCATGATCGATTACCTTATCTAATAACTCAGAGGCATCTCAAAAGGCTAGTCAATTCTTTCATATGTTTCAAAGGTAGACCATAAACGGTTCGTAAATCATCTAAAATTTCTGTAGTAAACGATTTAGAAATATGAGCTTTTAATTTATCTAAAGAAACATTAATTATTGAACCTTTTGTACTTAATGATAATTCAGTAACTCCACTACCTTCTTCATTTACACTTAGTTTTTTTTTAAAGCACTGCTAACAATTTGTTCTTGACTTTCTTGTGGTAACTGTTCCATAAATTCATTTACATTTTCGCGAGCGCTTACCTAATCACAAGTGTAGTTCTTTCCTTTGCCAATTGTAGAAAAACAGTTTTTACATATCAGAATTGATTGTGATTTTTTATCTTGAATTTCACTTTTATTGGAGTATTTTCCATGTAGAGCAATGACAAATAAACCATTACATTCATCAATTTTATTTAATAATTTTCGCTTATGGCCAGCACCTTTATCAATTGTTTCGTGCCCATTATATCTTGCTTTCAAACATATATAGCAGTTACATCCATATAAAAATTGAGTAGCTCGAGTAGATTTAATAAGGTAAATATCCTTATAGTTAGGCATTTCTTGGAGCGGTCGTATTTTTAATATAAAATTAGCTCACGCTTCTCAGTTGAAAAATGTTATTACTGCACGCACTACTTGTATCATTGTGAAGTGAAATGACCTAATGTTTTCAACACTTTTTAAAATTAGACGGAAAGTAAATTTTCAGTGTAATAACAGTTTAACGTTTCCTCATGCGAAAGGAAACTCGTGAGGTCATGGAAATGTTTAAAATAACTCACCTAGGCGATTTATAAAAATTCATCAGTGTGATAACATCTAACGTAATGAATTCATTCGGGTTGGTACAAAATTTTATATAAATTTGAATCAATTAATTTTCTTTTAATTATAATCATTTTTGTCAATTTTTAACAAAAATATGGCTTATTCTAATATTTTTAAAGAAAATATGCTATAACCGTCAAAGATATTGCGCGCAACAGGTTAAAGTCCTATATCTAGCGAACCCAAGCAGCTAGGATGTCGTTCAAAAGTGATTTTGGTACTGTAAATGAGTCCAATTCAATCACCGCTTTCCGATTTTGCATTCATTTTAGTCAAACTTATTTGCCTCAGGAGGTAGGTGTGTTATACTGATGGTAACGCACTCAAAAGGACCTTAGATAAAAAAGAAATAAACTCGCGAATCAAACGATGGGCACTGGTCTTGAGCCCATATAAATATAAAGTTGAGCATAGGCCTTCTGAACGAATGCGACACGTCGACGCGTTGAGCCGAGAGATTTATGCCAGTGAACCGATTTGTTTTGAACAGGAACTGATATTCAAGCAGCAAACTGATGACAAAATGACCGATATGTCATTAGCGATGTTAATGGCTTTCAATTAACCCAGAAGCCCTTTACTGTTGTTTTTAGCGCGGAAAGGATGATTCCTTGGGAAGGTAAAAAGACCTTCAAAATCGACAAAGCTAAAGATGATCGGGACGATCATTAGTCAGGATGGCCAAACTGTAGACGATAGATATTTCCATGTATAATTGATTTAAATTTTCGCGGGCCAATATGGCGGTATAATGTAATTCCCTGTAAGAGGGCGCTGGGAAGAAAGGAGGAGATCAGTGTGGCTTCGGGGATTCGCTTCGGAGATCTCGTTCGATTAACATCTCTCATGTAGCCCGAAGATTACGTTTCCTTAAATAAACTTTATTATTCGGACCGAGTCTGTTTTTAATAAATACCGGTCCTTCAGAATATCGTCTATTTTTTTCAAGCGTCAACGCGCGTCAATTTTTTTCCATCTTCCCTCAACGTCTTTTTTGTCCGAATCTTCTTGAAAACGCAACTTTTCATGCATGTGCGCATGTGACAGCAGCACTTGCGCACTTCGCGAGTGGGCCCATATAGAACTTTACGCCCGCTTCATCGGGCGTAATGAGTTTGAAAGGATAAAGTAGATCGAAGTGAATGTGACTCCAATTCAAGACAAAAAGATGAACATATTGGTCTATATCATATATGAAGTTAATTTCACGTTATTAACGAAGTCAGTATCAGACATCGGCTTCTCATGCATGAAAAGTTGGATTTTCAAGGGAGGATTGGACAAAAAGTATCGTGCACACAATATACTATTCAATTATACTCTTAATCAAGTAATAATTTTTTCAATACACTACCGTCGGAAATTGTCTGTACAATCAGAGAAAGTACTATCAGAAATCACTGCCGACTTGGAAACGTGATTACTTGTTCACAAATGGAGCGAGATACTTCTTTAAATAGCTGTTGGAAAAATCTCAAATTCGTAACACATAGTCTTTGAAGTCTTATCTTTACTTCAAGTCAACAAAACTTTAAAAATCTGTATGGGTTCTCGAGATACAACTAAAAATGTACAAGCGTGTC
The DNA here is from genome assembly GCA_932066315.1 of Andricus coriarius. NCBI lineage: Eukaryota > Metazoa > Arthropoda > Insecta > Hymenoptera > Cynipidae > Andricus > Andricus coriarius. The sequence goes on along the minus strand of CAKNWT010253602.1, from coordinate 3,759 downwards.
TGGGCCGAATTTCAGCTGCTTTATCAGCGAGTCTGCGATGATCGCCCACTGAAACTCGGCGCAGACATGCTTAGACATTTATTGCCATATCTTGGGAATCCGTAAATATTTTTGAAGTTTCATTAACTTAAATTAAAGATAAGATTTCACAAATTACCTCCTTTCAATTTCAGTTTTTTTTATGAGTATCCTGTCACAGCTCGAGTTGTAGAAACAAAATCTGAGAAATTCTCGGCGATCACCACTCTCGCGGTCGACAGCAGTAATCGCCGACTGAAACTTGACATTTGAGTTTTGGACATTTTTAGTCGTATCTCGAGAACCCGTAAATATTTTTAGTCTTATTGGCTTAACTTACAAATAAGACTTTGGACTGTGAGTTATGAATTTCAGATTTTCGCTACAACTTTCCTGGGTCATGCCACAAGTTGAAGTCGAGGTACAAAATTCGAGAAATTCTTGCATTTTTTTAAACTTCTAACGTGGAATAATCTCTTCAAAAGGTCAAAAATATCTCTGTTATGGCTCAGTTGACGCGTAATTTAATAAGCTTTCAAACGGTTTTTTAAACAAGTTTCTCGCTCCATTTTTGAACGAGTAATCAAGTTTCAAAGTCGGCAGTGCCTTCTAATAGTACTCTCTCTGATCTTACCGACATTTTCCGGCGGTAGTGTATTTATCGAGGGTCGAGCGCGACACTTCAAATCAATGGTATATCTAAACAAAAATTCATAGAAGAGTACTATATTTCTTTCAGCATAATTTAAAAATTGTGAAGTATATAATGAAGCCAAGCTTTTTTAATTTCTCGGGTGGTATTATTATTCAAAAAATGAATTTTTTTTTTATTTGATTCGTCATGATCGCAGTCGTGTTTTAATATTTTCCAAAGTCGTATTCACTATGTTAGTGTTTATCAATGATGGTTTGAGGATTGCAAAGGCTTTTTTCAGATCAAATTAGTCGTACACATACTAAAATCCTCATTTTCAAAATTGAATGTCTCGCAAATTAATTTGGTTAGAGGGCCTGAAATATTTACAGAAAACATATTTTATGTTACTTTAAAACATATTTTTAATTCAGTTTACAAAGTTCGACTACTTAGCCACGCTCAACCCTACCTGAGTAACGGCAAAATTGGTACTTTTTTTCCTTCCAGGTTCAGAAGATAGAAAAAGAAAGCACATTTTAAGATTTATTTAGTTTAATTTTACGATGGCGCCTTGTATAACCATTGCAATTAATTTTTCTAATTACTAAGAAAAAAGGAGTAAAGTAATGGTGGCTCATTTGACAAGCTAGATGGTACGATTTTATGTCAGAAATGTACGGATTCTTTATAGCTACGATAATTCGGTGCAATTGCAGAATAGGGGCGCCACCTTTTTTTTCGGCAAAAAAACTATTAGAATCTTTAATTGAAGAATAAATGAAACGATTTGACAAGGCAAAAGTTAAAAATTATTCTTACTTTTGTTATTACGACATCTCAAATATGGGTCTGTCATGATATCGGAATGATCATATTTAACTTACAGTTTAAGTGCTTTTAAACATCCGTACGGCCAGAACCACTGTAAATAATTAAAACCCCTTTGACAAGTAACTAAAATAATTTTGGTAAAATCCCTACCCCTTTCCAACGTCTCGTGGGGGCGGGAAAGCACCCCTTTGACTGATCACAAAAATAATATTAATAATCTCGATCATAATATGATCATTCCGATATCGTGACACACCCAGATTTGAGACATCGTAGTAACAAAAGTAAAAATATAAAGATAATTAAAGATTCTAATAGTTTGTTGCCGAAAAAAAAAATTCCAGCCAAAATAGGAGAGACGCCCCTATACTGCAATCTAACCGATAATTCTTGGAAATTTAGATAAAATCGTCATGTATACGCAATTACCATTTTAGACATTTTCTGATTACGTGGACAATAACGTTTGACATATTACGTCAAACATTCCATATGTGGTAAGCAAAATGTAATCAAAACATAACACGTAATCAAACATACCTGGGCTTTTAGCGTTATATTTCCCTTCGAATGACATGTTTGGTAAATTTTATCCAGTCGAAAAGACAGCAGATAAGTATCAAAAACCATGTACAGCCCTTTAACTTTTTAATACATACGGTTACATTTTGACGCAAGTATCTAGTCTCTATATATCCATCATGTTATCACTTTAACGTCAATTTTGCTAAATTTGTAGAAACTCAGTTGGGTCGAGTGACACTAAATCCTTTTGAAACTAGTAGATTTTGATGAACATAAAATCTATTCCTGAGACAATGTGTGTTACAAGAAAACATATAGAAAATTGTTTTTATAAGGTGCCAAAAAATGTGAATAATGATATGACACTAGAGTCGAGTCGGCACACTTTCAGTGGGACTCCGACACCCAGGGTTGCACGGTTACGCGTAACTCGAACTTTTATTCGTATAATACGTATTTTACGTATTATACGTAAAAAATGTAATAAACGTAAAAAAAGGCGGACTTGAATGAGGTTCATGATGCAAAACTAATCTTAGGTGGCAGCACCGAGCCGAGTACTAGACCCTCTGTCAATGAGATACGAATTTCAATCAAAGAAATTTTATTCATAAGTATAAAGTCTCATTTATACCTTGTAAACATAACAAAATATATTTTTCAAACTTTTTTATTAATATTTATCATATAGCATTTGTAAAAGGTTTATAAATCCTTTTCTGACTGTCACATGAAAAGTGAGGTTAGGTTTACCATATATCCCAATGTATGTATAATTCCCACTAAAAGTATAAATCACCTTCGCATATAAGCACTAAGCATATATTTAAAGATTATTTCTCCTCATATATTTAGTTATAAGCAACCGAACATCCAGCACAATATTTTTTTCGTCTCTCATCGACAGAGGGTCTAGTACTCGGCTCGGTGCTGCCACCTACGATTAGTTTTGCATCATGAACCTCATGGTGGGAGGCGGTGGCAGGTGAGGGAAAAGAGCATAATATAACCTCACTTATTCCGGCATGCATTACGTGAGAGATTAAATGAATTATTTTTTATAAAATTAAAAAAATGAGTAAATCAAAAGATTGCACACGGGGTAAAAAGCTAAATTTTTGCCATTTTCCCTCTTTAAAATAAAATGTAACTCCTCCCAAAAGGAATTTCTGGGTCTGCCACCTCTAAACATTTTTTAATAAATTAAGAAGCTATGAAGCAAGTCAGTCAGTGTCTTCGGCGTATTAAAGAATGGGGTTATGTTTGTTTTCTATACAGGGTGTCCCAGACTCAAGTCTACGGACTCATATAGCTATATTACCATTGAAAAAATAAATAGGAAATTCCTTTTCCAAAAATTAGTTGAAGTTTTAGTTTTCAAGTTATTAAATGATTAAGCTGGACCAATCAGGAGCACGGTATAAACAGTCGCGCGTACGTGAGCGCGAGTCCAGCGCAGTGTTGTTGAGCGCGGGGAGACAGCAGGCACTACACTTCGTTCGACTCCCGTTCACGTACGCACGACTGTTTATACCGTGCTCCTGATTGGTCCAGCTTAATCATTTATTAACTCAAAAACTAAAACTTCAAGTAATTTTTGGAAAAGGAATTTTCAATTTATTTTTTTAATGGTAATACAGGGTGTCCCAGACTCAAGTGTCCGGACTTTTATAGCCATATTAAAATTGAAAAAATAAACAGAAAATTCCTTTTCCAAAAATCAGTTGAAGTTTTAGTTTTTGAGTTAT
>CAKNWT010253598.1:0-12560 GCA_932066315.1 Andricus coriarius | reverse complement strand
GCCATCTAGCTGCAACCAACCGCTGCGGAGATTTACCACTTCAAAAACCGAAAGGGGTCAATTGACCCCGCCCGGTACTTCTAGTGTTAAAAAAATCATCTCGATATGTTGCTTCGTTCACGATATTTTTGCAGCTGCCGCATTTTGAAGACGGTAATTCAATTTGAGCACGAACGCCTCGCACGTACAAGTTACTTCCCCCACCCCGGCGTCACGCAGTGATTTGCATGTTGTCTGTAAATTCACCGCGAATGCAAACACTCAATTCACAAATGAAAATTTGGACCGTTGTACTGGAATTAGTTAAAGTCTTCATTTACATTTTCCTAAAATAGGAGTTCTCTACTTTCAAAATTGCACCTCCAGTAATCGATACAGAACAAAAATCTTTTCTCCTAAGTATTGTGGAGCTATTTTCTTTTTTGTTTCATCATTCAGAACTCATAACTGATCATGGACTGGAACCGCAATAACCGCATGTAGAACGTATAGACATAGCAATAATAATCAACTTTTACTTCATAAATACTTGTACACTCGCGACAAATATAACTCGACTTTGTTTCTAGCTGTGCGAGTTTGCATTTAAAAAAGTCAGTTAGTTCTTTAACAACGCCGAAATAGTATTAACGAATACGTTACGAAAGGGTTTGTGAGTAATTAACACTGTTTAAATCATAAAACAAATCTGTTTATTGTACCTTTAGTCACTGACTAAAGATACCTAGAAAGTGACATTCACTAATTGGAACACTTTTAATTTTTCAAGGGAAAAATTCCATAATTCTAATTTAAACATTAGGAATACTACGAGCGTAATAACAGGGGTGGTAACCCGAGATAGGGGAGAACGGTACTGAGCCTCCCTTCATCCGACCTGAGTACACTTTTCCAGTGGACGTTCAGGTGGACGAAAAGAGACCCAGGACCGTGCATCAGCTCAAGATCACCCGCGACCGCGTAAATAATGAAGTTCTTGTTGAAATCTGGAACATTTCGCCCCCCTTAGTGACATATCACTAATATCCAGATAATAACATCCTTCGTGGAACGTGGCAAGCACTTAAAGTAAGCCTCAAGAAGTATGCGCCCACCATGAGAGAAGTGGCGATGAACAAAAAATTAAAATATCTCATGTTGAATCTGAATCAGAAACAGGAAGCGTGACAAGTTTTACAACAGGTCGATTTCATTGACCTCTTGCAGTTTTTAAAGATACTGAACGAATTCAACCGTCAGAGTCTGGAGATACTTCAATTACCTGCACAAGATCTCCGACCTTTGCGAGAGGTTTCTGCTTCTGCCATTGTGAACGAACCTGAAGCTGCCAACGCGCAGACGGACTGAGTTGATCATTTAGAAGAGAAGATTCAGGCACGGTGTTAAGGTGACAAGATCATTAGGATAGCCCTTTAATTACTGGATCGGTCTCGAGCTCCGACAGGCTTCCACCTCAGTAAGGAACGTCGTCATTTTCTGAAAAATAAGGGTGGTGACACCCAGAACTCGCCGAATATGGTGTTTGATGGAACGAACTGCCACCTCCCAAAGTCCACCGAACTATGGAGCTGCGGTCAGATTAAATTTCCACTGAATTTGGTTATCTGCAAGATAACGGACAATTTTAGAATCTTCAGTTGATGCTGCAGAAAAAATGTCTCGTAGTTGTTGATCAGCTCCCACGAATTTAGTGCCGTTGTCACTCTACAAGGTCTTACAAACTCCTCGACGAGCTGAAAATCTCTTAAAGGCGGCGATGAATGCATCAGTAGTGCAATCGGAAGCGACCTCCAAATGAATCGCTAGAGTAGCGCAACAGACCAAGATTGACGATATAACCTTTATAGGCCTTGTGACCCCGTCCTTTGGAATTACTTATCCAGATTAGTCGACTGTATGACTACTCCTGTCGCCTTTTCGGAGGCATCGCCGAAGCCGTGCAATTCACATGAGACTTCCGATGACAATCCCGCATGAAAATCTTGGCTCGGACTATAACCGGAGCCAACCATCCTATCGAATCAGAAATACGAGCAATGCCAGAGAAGACAGTCCTCTTAGTCACCACGGTTAACTCTGCCGGTGGTCGAATCTGGAAACGAAAGAAATCGGAAGCTGGTTGCCACAAAACTCCTAATGCTCTGAAAGTAGGATCCTGGTCAAAAGAAAAAGTAGTAGATGTCTCTCAAAATTCATGTGAAATTCCTTCCAAAACATCTTCTGGGTTCGAGAGCCATTTTTTAACACTAGAAGTACCACGTGGGTCATTTTTGACCCACGAGGGTTTGTCGAGGGTCGTACCCCCGTCTATTTGGTTACAATTTAGAGTCTTTCTAAACGTACTTTAAAGATGGCTACACCTAAAACGGCGAACTCCGGTACTTCTAGTGCCAGCTCTTAATACTAAGTCGACGTATATCTCTTCCTTTAAGGGATCGTTAGCGAGAGGGTAATCGTCACCCTCATCATGAGGAAGTTGATGAAGAGTTCGTATCGCCCGATAGAGCGAAGATGTGAAGCCGAAGGTCACGGTCTTCAACATATATGAAGCGAAGCATCTTCTCGATGTCGGTCGTGAAAACGACTGTGTATCTCCGCCACGGCAGAATCACATCAGCCCATTCCGTTTGAAGTTTTGGGCCCGGATAGTGCATATCATTCAGAGATAGCCCGGTCTCTGTTCGTTGAGGGGCATTAAATACCACTCGTAGCTGTGTGCTTGAGCTACTCTTCTTGAGTATTAAAACGGTTCAGTATAATTTCATTAATCATAATTATAAAATTTACTTAAGAGCGAGTGAGAAATAAAATATATACGCCACTGAGTGACTTGCGAATTCCTTAGCGAAAGGGTTATATAGATCGCATGTAACACTACGAGAAAAAGGTGTGGTTGCGTGCGCAACCACACTCGAACAGTTGGGATAAGTGAGGTCCACGGCTAGAGGACCGCTATCATTACCGAATAACGATGGGACCGACAGTCTGCGCTGAACGGTTCTAGGGAACACCGCGTTTGGCGTATGACTCTTTGATTCGCAGAAGCCTTCGATCTTCGTGGAATTTTGTTCGCCAAGTAGACTAGGATTGGGAGAAAAGGTAGACGTGAGGATAAATGCAGGATAAACTGGACTCACACGGGATAAATTGTTATAGTCTTATGAAACAGAAAGACTGAATTTACCAAAAATATTGAATTTGTATGAACTTTTAGTGCTCTCGTTCACAGGTAACCTGTCATGACTTAGTCAATTTGAGTAATACTAGAAGACTAATTCTTTTCTTTCCGTTTTAACCCGTTTCCATACGGGATCTCAAGAATGCTAGTATAACAGCTCAAATTCGATCACAGTTAAAGTGACATTAACGTGGTGGTACGAATTTAATTGGAAATTACATTGTGATGTGTTTGACGACGCCTAAAAATCATTTAATGGACTTTCAACTCGTTCTCATTCGGGAGCTCATCCATTGATAATGAGGAGAAATTAAACACACCTAAATCACTATTTAATAGTCAATGCTCTCGATAAGAAATGTCGAATAGATCTTAGGAATTATTAAAATTCCCAAAATAGACCTTCGACTTTTTACATTCGAGAAATCAAGAGAATTAAAAAGGCAGAAAGTAATTCAAAGAGATATAAACACGGATGTGTGTACTTTTCACATAGCCAAAATGGCTGGAAGCAAACTTAGTCTAAAATCACTTGTGTTAGGCAAATAGAACGAAATTTCGTAGTAGATATTGCACCCTAATTTGCACGAAATGGAGTTGTATTTATAAATTCATCGCATAATTGAAGTCACAGTTTTTCCTTGGGCAGAGGATTATTTAAAAGATAATTACTTAGAAAACGCGAATTCGGACTGCGAAATTATTATAGGTACATGTCGGCAAGGAAAGAAATCATGCTAAAAGCGAAAATTATCGAATCAAGGGTTAATTGAAATAAATCAACATTAAATTATAATCTGATAGAAGAAAGCGGGGAGGATAAATCGACTAAATGCGCAATTCTGACTTCGCTTCTGTGATCCCACATCCTTTTTCATAACGTGAATTTACTTAGGGTTGGAATCTTAATCGTTGTCCCTAACAAAATATTTTATTTCAGGTTTAATACTCTTTCAGGATTGGTGCCAATGTATATATTCGGGACCGATTTCCTGAACGGAGAAAATTAAATCCGTCGAAAAATCAACGTTTGTAGACATGTTTCTATAACTAAGATTTAGCGATACAGTTAAATTTAGAATCAAACCAACTAAAGTAGATTAAAAATGAATACTTGTTAATGATAAATAATCTGAAAACAGAAGAATGCTACAGTGTGCAATGGTGGGGCAAGTAGTAGCCAGTAGTGGATTGAAGGTCCTCGACCTCCGTACCTAATTCCATCTCACCCATTTGCGTGTATACTTCGATGACAAGCGCGTAAGTCTTACACCGTTCCGGGCCCTTCTGAAAATGTCTCAGTTTCGCAGGTATGTCCTCCTGGACAACAAACCGGCGAAACAACGATAAAAGTTCGTGGCCTACTGTGCTTTGTAAACTTACTATCGATGATTGACCTGAACCAGACTCATCCGACTTGATTCCGGATAAAATCCAACCCAACAATGTCTGTTGAGCGGTTGGAGTTCCCAATTCTCTCTTCCTTAATCCCTCTTCAAGTACGTATGCATATACATCAGCACCAACAATCATCTCCAACATACCTCCTATATGAACCAAAGGGTCTGACAAATTCAACCGCTTTAAATGTTGCCAATCCTCTATAAAGAGACCATCAGGGGGAATATAAGATGTGAGCCCAGACATGACGACGGCTCGGACTAAAAAATTGACTTCAGGATGGATGCGAAAACATACATTTATGGTGACAATACCTCTCGTATTTCTGGTAACCTGAGTCGTTGTACCAGGGATTCTGAAACCCTTTTCACTACCCTTGTTGTTGCCTGATGATACCATGGACGTATGGGTGGTACCAAGTTCCGAATTCTCAACAGCTTCCAAAGTGGTCACTTTGCCCACCAAAAAAGTATGTAAGGCTTCGTACTTCGGCTGTGTAGTCGAAGCTTCTAAGTTGTCCTCCCATGATTTTCGAGTTGTAGTGTCCAAATGTTGCACAAGTATGTAAACAAGTAGGTCTTGCCACTTGTTGGTTCGACACTTTAAAGAAGTCAGTGCACCTACGGCCCCAATGAAGTTGTTGAACAGTGAACAAAGCTCTGACGCACTTTCCCTGGACACTACTGGCAAATTGAATAGCTTGTCCAAATAACTATTTATTAGCACCCTATTGTTGTCATATATAGACAATAGTGTGACCTTTAAATAATGTAGTTTTTGTACCTTTGGCAAATGTTGGTCATCACCTACCATGGAAGTGAAAAGGTCTCGAAATGAGGGCCACTCTGTATAAATTCCGAAAAATATCGGTAATTCTAGACGCGGAAAATTTGGTCGACTGTTAAAATTAGTCGTATCGTGATGAACCGAACTGCATTCACTTTTCGTGACTTTTTAATCAAAACGATCAAGATAATCATTTAAATAAATCTTTGATGCTAAGTATTTTTCCTCCGCTTGAGAAAAAAGTGTTAATTTAAAATAATCGCTTTCCGAACTTCCATTTTTTTCCGTGATCATTATATCATTATTCACGTCAAATTTCGTCCACGTTTTCTCTAAAGAGTCCAATCGCGCATTCACTGCATTCTTATTTTTTTTCTACACCGAGATTTTTTAAATTAGTAATGGCGTTGCATTTGCCTTTAAAATGCTCTTGCTGTTGAGCAACATACCGAACAAAAGACTTATTGGCGCTCTAACGTTCGTAACAGCTGTCTATAGCCCGACCGATAATGTATATAATGGTTTGCACCGGTTACCTGTTCATAGGCTCGGTATGTGCATCGTTGAGTACCGTTCGAACCCCACACCACTGCACTCGCGGAGGCGCGTCCCCACTTAACACACAATCAAGTTCAAAATTCATGATGGCGCGATCTGATCTCCATGCGTAGGAGGGATGCTACTGTACAATGTACTGTGGGTACACCAAACCGGTGTGACGTAGGATGTGTGACGTTGCCGGTGAATCACTTGCTCACTTGATGCAAGCGTCCTCACGCTCCTGGGTCGGTGCGCTCGATCTCTTGGCGGCAAAACACTTGTTAAAATTATTAGTAACTATTGTACTAATATCACTATTGCACTGTTAGACATAATCCGGCTCGAAGGACCCAATGTGTGAGCTTACACTTTGAAAAGTCAATTAGTTCTTTAACAATGCCGGAAATCGTATTAACGAATACGTTACGAAAGGATTCATGAGTAATTAACACTTTTTAAATCATAAAACAAATCTGTTTATTGTACCTTTAGTCACTGAATAAAGATACCTAGAAACTCACATTCACTAATTGGAGCACTTGATTTTACAAGGAAAAAAATGCCATAATTCAAATTTGAGCATTAGGAATACTACGAGCGTAATAAAAGGGGTGGTAACCCGAGAAGTGCGTAAAACGGTACAGAAACTCCCTTCATCCGACCTGAGTACACTTTTCCAGTGGACGTTCAGGTAAACGAAAAGAGACCCAGGGCCGTGCACCATCTCAAGGTCACCCGCGATCGCGTAAATAATGAAGTTCTCGATGAAATCTTGAACACTAGCCAAGAAGGAATACAGCTACAAAATAATAGGAATATTGTTCAATGCAAGTAAAAGCGGACCATTCTGGAAAACTGTAAACGAATTCGAACGTTTTCACATACCTCTTACGTAACCGTTTCACACCCTTATCAAAAAACCTACTGCCAACCTGAGTATTATTTGCTTAACTTATTTAGCGTTGTATTAAATTCAGAAAGTGTCCCTCACTGTTGGTCGTTGACAGAAATGTGCATGCTTCACAAAAAAGGGGATACAGCTGACCCCTTTAATTATAGAGGCATAGCCCTTCTTAACTCGGTAACCAAAGTTTTCACCTCTTTGCTTGCAAGTTGAATTTTGGACTGGGCCGAGGAGGTTGGCATACTTCCAGAAAAACAACCAGGCTTTAGAAGAAGGGGGACACTGGACCACCTTTACACCTTACCGTCAATTGCAATTATTAATATAGGTTTAAATAAAAAGTGCGCGTTTATGATCTTTGTTGATTTCAAGCGCGCATTTAACTCAGTCAACCGCAAGAAGCTCTGGGATAAACTTAACCACTTGGGATTAAGAGGAAAAACAATCAGAATCCTACGATAAGGAAAATAGATTATCAAATGTGGCGGCAAACATTCAAAGTCTATGGACGTCACAGAGGGAGTATTGCAGAGGATTGTCTAAGCCCGCTTGTGTTAATTTTGTTCTTATATGACATAATTACATTTTTTAGGGAGAATGGCATGAGAGAAATTTCGGTGTCCTCTGTGAAGGAGATCTTGATGCTTCTCTTTGCGGACGTTATTATAATCTTTGCAAGATCCTGGCATGATGCACATAATAAACTAAAGACCTTAAAATCATACTGTGGCACTAGTGGTTTGAAACTAAATGCATTAAGAACAAAAATCATTCTGCTGCGAAAAAGTGGGCACTGCAAACGCCTAAGAGCTATCTTTTGGGAAAAACACGAACTTGGATACCAGAACTCATAGATTTATCTCGGGGTACCGTTTTCTTGCTCAGATAAATTTTGTAAATCAGCAGAATTCTTCACTCACAAAGGAATAGTGGCTGTATCTAGGGTACAAAAAATTCAGTACAAGTATAAAAATCAGTCGTGGAATGCCACAACAAAGCTGTTAAACTCCATTGTTAAGGCTACGACTTTATATGGTTCTGAAATATGGGCCTTACGGTATTTTTACGAAATTGAGCGCGTGCAAACACAATTTTTTAAAAAGCTATATAGATGGCCAAAAATACACCGAATTACTTTATATGGCAAGAAACAGACATAGCTTCTTCAAGACTGAATGTTATTAAGCGAGCAAAGAGCTGGTGGTGCAAAGTCCTTTAAATGCCGGACGACAGGCTCCCGAAGATTTGTTACAAAAGACATGTTGACCTAGTAGAACAAAATTAAATTAGGCCGTGCTATAATTGGGCATCTCAAATCAAAGTAATTGTCGAGGCAACAGGAGACTTTACTCTTTGGTCACAACAATACACGGTATCTGGCAGAGAGATTGTCCGAAACTTTCGTTTCGTTACGTTACGTTATCCAAAAAGTACCGTATCTTTCGTTTTATTTTCGTTACGTTCTGACAGTTGGGAACAAAGGTAAAAAAAATTGTTATAACGTCATATTTTACTCGTCTACCTTTTAATATTTACATAGGATGCACAAGGATTCGAATGAACTATTTTTTACAATTACGGGTAATCAACAAATTTCGTTACAATTTCGGCATTTTTAATAACTTAACCTAAATCAAGTGAATCTACTTATGTTTTGGCAGTATAGAAACAACAAAAATCACGAAATTATCTTATTTGGCTTCGGTCGGGTCCCTAATCGATAGATCTATAAACTTCGGCTATATCCAAAATAGACACCTCAGCCTTACGCAGTTGACTACAGGACCATATTCAAAGTTCAGATTACCATTTAACAAAACTAGAATCGTCAGTCAATTAAGGCTGCCATCTCACTTAAGAATCAAAATTAGTTATGGGAGAAGCACATACATTGTTGATACGAATGATGACAGCACCATTTGTAATCTCAACGCTCGAGAAACGCTCAATAATTCCCTTTTGTACTTCACAATTTATAAATCGATTAGAGACTAGTTCCTAAAGCTCTACGTGGATAACCGAATATGCGACAATGCCGAGTCTATGCAGCAATTATTATGTATAAAAAGCGATAAACATTTGAATGACGTATTTTACTATATAGCTGATGCCCTCAAGATTAGGTCATTTATAATTAACGAATAATAAGCGTACAGCTTCTTTATGTATGTCTGCGCGAATGAACCTAAAAAAACTCTCTTTTATTGCAATTGGATTTATTTATCTGTTTTTATTGTCACTTTAAATATGCCTGCGCTAATTAAGCTGCGAAACTCTCTTTTATCGAAATTGAATGTATTTATCAGAATTGACAACTTGTAATAGTTTTTACTTGTACAAATAAAGTTATATCTATTTACTTCAAAAACTACAAAGCCTTCGTACATATTTTAGCAAGAGGAAAACAACATGCGCCTTGAAATTCTCTACAAGTACCAGTCCTCAAAACTAAATTGCGAACGATTTTTAAAATTAACTTTCTGGGCAATACTTCTCAGGGTGAATTCACGCGTATCACTGAGAAAATAAAAACAGCAACAAAATTAATAAAAAAGACAAAAATCAAATAGGAAACTTCTAAATCATATCCAATTTTTAAATTTAAAAAAATTTATTGACCAAAAAGGTACCACTTTAGCTAGTGTGCGTTTTCAGATATGAAGATTATTTTTTTAATCAACCTACTATTCATGGATAAAATGTCGAAATGTGCATTTATTTATAGGAATTGTTTAAATAATTAACGTTTGTTGTTAATTCCCAAAATATGACAGCCAAAAGTCACTGGTAAGACATTTTTTGTCATTAATGTCTCTTATATTTTATTATAAGAACTATTAATTTCAATAATTAATCAATGCAAATCACGAAAAAATGACACTTATTCATTAATTTGTTTATAACATTATAAACAATCTTTTTGCCATACTCCAAGAGACTATCAATTATATCGATATAGTTATTATACTGATGTAAGTCCTGTTTTGTTAAATTTGAAATCTTTTAAAATGGTGGCGTGCTCAAAAAATTAAAACAAAAAACAAACAAAAAATCATTTTTTCATTGAATTAAAATGTTGCTTCAGCTAAAATACAAAATTAGGAGATACACGGTATACATGAAAGCCTTTCGGTCGTTTGAAAAAAATACATAAAAATCCGTTCAAAATGGAACTGTCAGCGATTTTGGTAAAAAAGTGCTTTTTGGCACACTGCCCGATTCACTTAAACACACTGATTCCAAATTTTGGGTCAGAAATTCTTATTTCAAAATTGTAGATCGAGTTCAGTGGATCTAATAATGTGTCAAAAGTTAAAATATAAGTAGGCAATGATGCAAATTTGTTACCGTTTAATTTTATTTATTATTTTCAACTTTATCTTCAATAGCATCTTCCTCTTCTGTGTTTTCATGGTTTCTTAACTCCATATCATCTAACAGATCCAGTCTGCTTCTTCATCGTCTTTAATCTCTGATTCGTTTTCAGAATAGCATACATTGCCGAGTTTGGGAGAAGCAAGGAGATAACGCATTTCTGGCCAAATAATTTATTGTTTCCTTATTGCTTTTTTGAAGAATTGTGTGCGAAGTGACTCTTATGAATATCGAGTAATTTAAACGAAATCTTCGTCGCCATTTTGTATCTTTTTTTTTTAATTTTTGTCACCATATTGGGTCGCAACTTTGAAATTTAATAAATTTGTAATCTGTGACTCGAAAACCCCCTACAGAATGAGTTTGATACAAATCGTATGATTTTTTAAATAAATTTTGGTCACCTCTTTGGATCGGCCATTTTGCATTTTAACTTTTTTATGTAATGTTTGGAATATGTTGGCCCTGTGAGGGCAACCTACATGGGGCCTCCACGGGTGAGCATGTTGAAACTATGCTGGGCTTCCATAGTTTACCAACGTTGGGCCAATATAATAAAGAGGCAAACTACGTGGGCCCTCCCGAGGGCCAACTGAAAATTTCCACATGAGCTATTTACTATTTTGATGCAAAGTTTCATCGAAGTCGATTGATTGGTTTTGACTCTCGGTGCGCCTGCATGTTATAAATTGTTAAAAAATTACTTAAAAATTAAAAATTTTAATTATAAATCTATGTATTTCACATTCAATAAAACTAATTTTAGAATATGATGAGCTCTTTCTTTAAAAACAAGTTTGAGTTTATTTGGTAAAAGCGTGTAAGTCTGCAATTTAAAAGATCACTTTTTTAACATCACCTTTCAGGGAGGCGTCTTTTCGGGCGACACCATAAGCCCTCTTCTCTTTTGCCTCACACTATTGCCACGATCCATGCTATAAATTCAGAGCAACTAAATCTAACTCTAAAGCATTTAGGACGTAACATCTATGGGGACGTCGACTGACACTTGCGGACTTTAGGGTCGCTAGTGCGTGTGGAGATACACAAGACGACGGTTCCAACGGTGGTAGCGTCTGCTATTCGAATTATATCAGTCCTTCTTAACGCAGCGGTAAGGGGATAGCTTAAAGCACTATTTTCGAAATCCAAGGTATGCATGTGGCATTTGGGTGTAAAAATAAAGTAGCAAATCGCTTTCCAAATTAAATACGAAGTAAATACGAAAAATTGGACAAAGGAGCGCTCATGTACAAAGCAACAACGGAGGCTGCTGAAATACTTGGCCTTGACTTCAATATCAGGTGTGAGCAAAATGCATCAAACGACAATCTCGAGTACTCACTCCTGAAGGTCCAGATCAAGAGAGTATAGGAGAAAAACTTCCGTGAACAGCTTCTCAACAAGAGGATGCTGCACGCCATATTTTGAGCCAAGAGATTCAAGATGATAGCTGCGGAGCGTGTCATGTACACCTTGAGCACCTAGGACACATACTATCTAGTTTTCTAAGTCATGCGGGAACGACGTACATCTTGAAGGCACAATGCGGCTATAAGAGTGCTCGATTACCATCTCTGTCACTCTTACGACATTAGCCCTGATACCAGTCTACCAAACACTCCTAGGAAAATAGAGTCAATTGTCAAAAATGAGAGTGGCCGAACATACTGGAACTACATATTCTCAACAATTGTTTCTGTCGTGCACTCGAGGCCTGACATAGTTCTCCTTGATTTCGAGAAATGAACGAGGTTCGTTATTGAATTTTCGGCACCAGCCGACAAAGACGTCATAGCTAAGGAGAAAGACAACAAAGAGAGTTATAAAGAACTCATAAGGAAATTGCGACGGTTATATCCAGAATATTCTGTTAACCTAGTCGTCCTGATCCATCGGTGCTCTTAGAGGTGCCAAGCTTTCATTGATTAATAACCCGAAAAGCATCCCTGTGTGTCAAAGAAATGCGAAGACACTTGCGGGGAAATTGTAGAAGCCGGTCGACCTTGGATCGCTCCATATCCTCAGGATTTACGAGACTTTTGTCGGATAGTCTTATTGAGTCTATCGCAGATTGTAACGATTTCGGCGGGAGACCTAACACGCGGGAACTTCATTTTACAAGAGAAGCGACCCTGGTGGAAAAATCTTCCTGTATTTTTTCCGCGGCCTTTCTGCAATCACGTTTGCAGATAAATGCAGATAAATCTTCCTTCTTTAATCTGCAAAACTCCCCAATTTCTCTGCTAATTTGGTCTCACGGATATTTGCGTGAAAATTAGTATGCAGAGAAAAATTGTTTGCAGTGAAATGCAGAGAATCTCAGCATTTCTCTGTCTATCTTCTGCAAGTTCTCTGTAAATTAGGTGTGACGGA
>CAKNWT010253588.1:0-12857 GCA_932066315.1 Andricus coriarius | reverse complement strand
AAAAAATCAGTCATGATTGATCAATTACAGACTGACGTGCAGTCGATCAAAGTTGCCGGGTTAGGCTAACCCATGTCCGTACGAATCGGGACTTTTTTATAGTCCGTACCCTGAGGGTTAAATAATGTATAGAAATTTGAATTTTTTCAGGTCTGGAACAAAAAATTTATAAGCTTTTTAAGAATTGTGAAAGTTTCTATAAAAATAAAAAAATTTTCTTATGATTCCTAGAATTGTCAAAAAAGAATGTGGGGGAGGAGAAAATAGGTGGAGTAGGTGAGGGAAAATTTGCGATCGGAGACTTAATTACGTATTTTTTAAAGGAAAATAGTTTGAAATAATATCTATTTAATAAAATTTTGTTGCAAACATTTTTTTCCAAAAATTTTCCCTTATAGGCGCTCTGCGTCTACTTTGAAAATTTTTTTTTTAATTTTGCAGGTTTTTAAACAAATTTTACGGAAAATTTGAATCATTTAAAAAAATATTTCAAAACATTTAAAACGAAGTGTAGTTTTTCGAAGATTTTAAAATAAAATTTAAAAACTATCTACGGTTTTCGAAAGGTTGTAGTATAATAAACATTTTTTTGCAACACCCACCTCAAAAGTTGACCTTTTCATGCTTCTAAATGGTGTCTAAACGACCTTATTTGAGCAGACTGTGCGCGAAACAATTTTCGCGCATGCGCAGTTTGAAGATGGCTTACTTTAGGCACTGGTGAAAAATCTGCGCATGCGCACTTTCGAAATGAGGTACTTTAGGCACTGGCACAGGTAACTTTAAACACTGGTGTTGGTATCTTCTTGAAATAAATTGTGATTTAACTTGAACAAGCCTTTTAATGATTGAAGTTTTATTTTGAAGGTTTCTTAGCAGTTTTCGTCCGTCGTACAAAAGGGCATAAGTGCCAAAATTTGGCACATAAAAAGGGCATAAGCACCAAAAAGTTTTTTTTTTCATAAAATTTTTTTTACATAATTTTTTTTTCGAAAATTTTTTTTCAACAAATTTTTTTTCAAAATTTTTTTTTTCCAAAAATTTTTTTCCAAAATTTTTTCTCACTAATTTTTTTTTCAACATTTTTTTTACAATTTTTTTTTCAAATCTCATTTCCAAAAAAAAAATTTTTCAGAAATTTTTTTTCAAACATTTTTTTCTTTAAACTTTTGTTTTCAAAAAAATAGTTTATGAAATTCAAAAATCTTTTCTTTCAAGATTAGTATTTTTTCTTAACTCCTCTTAAAATAACTTTTTCGGACGGGCGTTGCAAAAAATAGCGTGTGATACACGTGCGCATAGATTATTGCTAACTCGCGTGATTGCATCATTCGCCTGCGGCTCGAAGCACTCATCTACGTTTTCACACTCGCTTCGCTCGTGCGCTAACCACCGACTCATGCTTCGAGCCTCCGGCTTATGCTGCAAAATTCACACTCGCACACAATCACCTATTTTGCGCACTTGTATCACAAATAACTATTTGTTTATATCTTTCAGAAGATTATATATGTAAATTATTGAGCAGTTGAACGAAAAATGGTTGAAAAACAATTTTAGTGTTCACTTTAAAATTCAAGAATCCCACTTTGTGTAATGTTAAAGTAATATGGCATTATAATTATTGAAAGAATCAAAACAAATATGTAAACTGTTGAAACTATAATAATACGTTAAAATGTACGTTAAATAATCATACCGTAATTGCAACAAGTTGCTTTTTCAGCGTTAAAAATAAAAAAACAATGTGGCTGTAATTGAAGTCGGGCCCCTGCATATTGGCAACCCGCTTGAAGCCCTCGTTAGCAGACTGCAATGACAGACACATTCTTTTTTCATTTTTCAACGCTGAAAAAGAAAGTTGTTGCAATTACGGCATGATCATTTAACGTAAATTTTAACGTATTATTATAGTTTCAACAGTTTAAATATTTGTTTTGCTTCTTTCAATAATTATAATGCCATATTACTTTAACATTACTTTACCATTACTTTACCATTACGCTATAGCGTAATGCTTGCGTTCGGCCGGTCCGCCAGGGGATATAGACAATATTTAAACTATTTGCGCAATAACACAACTCCTCGGACTAATATTGAAAGTAAATGGAATAGATGTTTCCCATTAAGGGAAGAAAAGAGAAAGAATTCTGACGGGGGAACGATTGATTCATTTTTCAAGCTGTGGCCAGTTATCACCCAGCCCAACGGCTACACTCTCGTTAGTTATTAAATATTACTTATTATTCAATTGAAATTTATATTTTCATTAGTTTATTTCATATTTATATTTTAATTAAATAAAAAAATAGACTTATTATTTGATTTCAATTAATTTTGTGCTTTTTATTTTTATAATTCTAATAAAAATATAATTTTCCAGATTGAGCGAGACTTTGAAAAAATATTTGTAAATAAGCTAATATTTTACGAAGCTTGGCCGACTTTTTTGAGGAAATTGGAAATACTAATGGGCACAGAAATCAAGGATCTAACTTGCAGAGTAACTTTTGAGTGTTTAAAAGAAGCGCAAATAGAACCTGGTAAATATTCTGTGGTAAAAAAGTAATATTATAATAATGATGTTATTAATTTCAATAGTTTAGAAAGCTACATACGAAACAAAGAAATTGCAAAATATGTTTTTTAAATAATTTAAAAAAGTGAATATTTGTTTTCACGTTATATTTAATAGCTACTAAAGAGCTTACTATCCTGACTCTTATACCTGGACTGTGCCCACCGGAAAACCGAATAAAATTACCCAAACCTAAAAAAGGTTTCTGGAAGCCTTCAATTCCGGAATCCCTGGATGGATTCATCTTGCATGTTAAAGTAAGATTTTATTTCAATATTGCTTCGATAATAATGGAATAGTTTGCTATACTAAATATATATTTGATTTAATTTAAGGCGCCTAAACCTGGAAAATGATAGAAACGAACGTCGAAAGAAAATGGCATCTCGGAATCTCTCTCTGCAACCGTGCGTAATTATAGTCGGAGCAAAGCTATCATCAATTCAAGACTCGTATGTTAACGTGGAAAAACTTGTGTATAAAGTTGAATCACCTTTAAAAGCTGTCGACATTTGCTACAAGCTCTACCAAGTGTTACACGCAAAGTATCCTCCAGAAAGCGAACAGATATGGTTATTGCTGCAACGAAGTTTGTATAAGCACATAAACGAACACGACAAGAATATTAAGCCTGTAATCAGATTGGAAAAAAGTTAGATAAGATGATTTAGACAAGAAATGTACAAAGGATACGTGCTAAAAAGTGTGCGCTGTGAGATATATCGAACAGTATTCTTATACTCAAAATAATCCTAGACTTTGCTAATTTAAACGAAAAAATACCACTTACAGTGTCTCTAGGCGAGAAAGTACAAAGTTAATTAGTGTTTTAAAAATAGATATTTCCTCACCCGACTGATATTATAAGGAATTAATATTAAAATATCGTTTAAAGGAGCGTATTTTTATAAGATTTTTTATTTTGCAGAGCATATGTTGAGATTTTTGAGTCGTTGACTTCGTTTTATAAGGACAAAACTTAAAACTTATCACTGACTGATATTATGATTGAAAGTTTGTTTGAAGAATCGTATTTTTAAGGTTTTCTATTTCGCACAGAATATATTGAGAGTGCTCAAAGAATATTTTTGAAAGTTTTTGACTTCACTCATTAAAAAGTATACAGGAACAAAGATATATAATTTAATGTATTTCAAAACGAGAAAGTACAAAGTTGAGAAGTACTAGAAAATTTGAGTGTTCCTCATCTGAATAATATTAGAATTAGGGTTATAAGATTGTTTAAAGGAACGCAATTTGAAGCTATTTATTTTGCAGAGTATGGCTTCAACGTTGAGTTTCCTTCTGAATGCTTCGCTTTTTATCATAAATTTTTTTTTATTTATGAGAAGTTTTTAATATAATAAAAATTGCTTTAAAAAAATTGGGATCGCAATTTATCAATGCTACAAATGTGGATTTATCTTTCTCCGAAGTAAACGATTTGGTTAATCATTTAAAATTAAGACACAAATATGATAGTCAAAGTCGCTATTTATGCAAGCAAGAAAATTGTACTAGAATATTCAATAGCATTCATGTTTTCAGAACGCATTTAACGAAAAAGCATCCAATGCCACGCAAATCCCCGAGGCTTAACTTACTAGGCCTTCAATTGCTTGAGCCTATTCCGACAAAACCTCTAGTTAGTATACGTTTAGAAATACCTGATAATGAAAGTCTCTCAGATACTTCTAATAATGTATCTCCCACTAAGCACCAGAGGTTCGTGAAAGATTCGGCTTTGACGTATGTCACTCATTTTTATAGTAAAAGTTCTCTAACGCGCGAAAACGTGCAAGATATTGTTGATACAACTTCCGAATTCATCCAAAGTACTGTAATGTCTAATTTAAAAAGTAAAGTTATTTCAGTCTTAAACAGTGCTCAAGTAGCTAAGAAAGATAAAATTGAGATATAAGCATTGTTTGAAATAACGGAAAACCCTTTCTCAGAATTAAAAACTGACTACAAGAGAACAAAAACCCTTGAAGACAGTTCTTGCTACATAGCACCAAAGTCCTACGAGATTGGTGACATTTTAGAAGGAAAATACGTTAATGGTGTTTATACGTTAGTTCCGGGTAAAGCAAAAGATCAACATATATCAATAGCGAAAATGTTACAAAATTTTTTTGAAATGCCTGCAGCTTTGGAAAGTATTTTATCTTATATGCGCTTGCTATCCACAAATAATGAGGTAATATCGAATATAATTCAGGGCACTCTCTTTAAAAAGATTTGTTTACGATTCCCCGGAAAATTTATAATACCACTTGTCTCTTACTTCGACGAATATGATCCTAATAACGGAATGGGACCACATATAGGTGTTCACAAATTGGGTGCAGGTTATTTCTCTCTACTTTGCCTGCCACCTGAAGTTAAAGTAAAACTAGGAATATTTTTTTAACTGTCCTTTTACTTAACACTGATCGAGAGGAACACGGTAATGAGGATACATTCAGACCTTTAATCCAGGAATTGAAAGCGTTAGAAAAAAAACAATTGTTAGAACAAAGGAAGGAACAGATATTTATATTAGTTTGGTGTTAATCATTGCAGTTAATTTAGGCTTACATCAGATCGGAGGTTTAGTTAAAAGTTTTTCTGCTAATTATCCTTGCAGAGTGTGCAAAGTAGCAAAAAATGTCCTAAAAAAACAATCATCTGAGGATGAGACTTTATTAAGAAGCATACAAGATTACGAGAATGATGTAAAAAAGAATGATGTTTCAAACACTGGTGTATCTGAGGAATGTGTCTTTAACGTTTTAAAATCTTACCACATAGTTGAAAATCTTGCGTTTGACATTATTCATGACATTGGAGAAGAAGTGATTCCGAGCGATATGTCAGCTATTATTACAGGTCTCATAGATGATTCGAAATTATTTACCTTGGAAGAACTAAATAATAGAATTGGAGGGTTTGATTTCGGGCTAGTAGATAGTGGGGATCGTCCATCATTTCTTAATAAAGAAAAATTAAAAAACAGTAAATTGGGATTTTCTGCTTCTGAACACTTACAATTTTTTAAATATTTCGGATTACTGATGGGAGACAAAGTACCCGAAGATAATAAATGCTGGATTTTATATACGTGTCTCTGCGAAATAGTTGGAATATTATTTAAACCTTGTTTTAGACCAGCAGATTTGGACCGACTCACAAGTCTTGTGACTAAACATCATATATTGTATATAGAATTATTTCAGAAAAATTTGAAACCCAAACACCATTTTATGGTCCACTATGCGCGGATTCTGAGGTCAATCGGTCAGGACCATTTCGCTGGCCCAACCACCCACGCAAATTCAACTTTTTTTGAGCCAAATATTTAGTGCAGAATTTGTTCAAATTTGTACAACCAAAATTAGAATTTGTGCAACACCGGAAGTACCTGATAACTCAAAAAAACACTGGCCGGCAATGATGCCAATGTTGGCCACCTGTGCTACTGCGCTTGCATTCGGGCCGCGCACTGGTTGGCCGCAGTTGGCGCGCAATTCAAAATTGGAATTAAAAACAATTATTGTAGTTTAAATAAATAATTATTGAAAAATGCACAAGAATGTATATAAATGGTACAACTTCCGATTTTAGACTAGAAAAAAATTTATTTCACATATATTTATTAAATAACAGGTTATTTTCGGAAGTCATTCTTCGGAAGTCTAAGAAAATAAAGTGTTATTTAATAAATATATGTGAAATAAATTTTTTTCTAGTCCAAAATCGGAAGTTGTACAATTTATATACATTCTTGTGCATTTTTCAATAATTATTTATTTAAATTACAATAATTGTTTTTAATTCCAATTTTGAATTGCGCGCCAACTGCGGCCAACCAGTGCGCGGCCCGAACGCAAGCGCAGTAGCACAGGTGGCCAACATTGGCATCATTGCTGGCCGGGCCAGCGAAACGTTTCGCTGGCCCCGACATGATCCAAAATTAACTTTATAATTATGGGCTTATTATTTTCGTCTTAATTTGTTCAAATTTGTGCAACCAACTTCAACCCCTAAAAACTACCCCCTATGCGGCAAATGCCATGGCCGGGCCAGCGAAACGATTCGCTTACGCCGAAATCATGCAAAATCAAGTTTATACAAGCGTATTATTTTCGTCTTAATTTGTTCAAATTTGTGCAAAAAACTTCAACCCCTAAAAACTACCCCCTATGCGGCAAACGCCATTGCCGGGCCAGCGAAACGATTCGCTTAACCCGAAATGATCCAAAATCAAGTTTATACGAGCGTATTATTTTCGTCTTAATTTGTTCAAATTTTTGCAACCAACTTCAACACCTAAGTACTACCCCCTATGCGGCAAACGCCATGGCCGGACCAGCGAAACGATTCGCTTAACCCGAAATTATCCAAAATCAAGTTATGCGAGCGTATTATTTTCGTCTTAATTTGTTCAAATTTATGCAACCAACTTCAACCCCTAAAAACTACCCCCTATGCGGCAAATGCCATGGCCGGGCCAGCGAAACGATTCGCTTACGCCGAAATCATGCAAAATCAAGTTTATACAAGCGTATTATTTTCGTCTTAATTTAATCAAATTTGTGCGAAAAACTTCAACCCCTAAAAACTACCCCCTATGCGGCAAACGCCATGGCCGGGCCAACGAAACGATTCGCTTAACCCGAAATTATCCAAAATCAAGTTTATACGAGCGTATTATATTCGTCTTAATTTTTTCAAATTTGTGCAACCAACTTCAACCCCTAAAAACTACCCCCTATGCGGCAAACGCCATGGCCGGGACAGCAAAACGATTCGCTTATCCCGAATTTATCCAAAATCAAGTTTATACCAGCGTATTATTTTCGTCTTGATTTGTTCAAATTTGTTCAACCAACTTCAACCCTAGAAAACTACCCCCTATGTGGCAAACGCCATAGCTGGGCCATCGAAACGATTCGCTTACCCCAAAATTATCCAAAATCAAGTTTATACGAGCGTATTATTTTCGTCTTAATTTGTTTCAAATTTGTGCAACCAACATGAACCCCTAAAAACTACCCCCTATACGGCAAACGCCAAAGCTGGGCGAGCGTAACGATTAGCTTACCCCGAAATTATCCAAAATCAACTTTATATGGTTTTATTATTTTCGTCCCGATTTGTTCAAATTTCAGGGTAAGCGAATCGTTTCGCTCGCCCGGCCATGGCGTTTGCCGCATAGGGGGTAGTTTTTAGGGGTTGAAGTTAGTTGCACAAATTTGAACAAATTAAGACGAAAATAATACGCTCGTATAAACTTGATTTTGGATAATTTCGGGGTAAGCGAATCGTTTCGCTCGCCCGGCCATAGCGTTTGCCGCATAGGGGGTAGTTTTTGGGGATTGAAGTTGGTTGCACAAATTTGATCAAATTTAGACGAAAATAATACGCTCGTATAAACTTGATTTTGGATAATTTCGGGATAAGCGAATCTTTTCGCTGGCCCGGCCATGGCGTTTGCAGCATGGGGGTCCGACACTTTGTAAAATCGAGGTAATTTTAATTGACGAAAAAAAAAAATTCGGCTTTCATTATAAGGTGTTCAGATATTCAATCGTTTTCTTCGCATTTAAATGCCTATAAAGTAAATACTGCAAATACATGGCTCTATTTGTCGTATGAAAATCTTCGCTCAGTTGAAACATCATGTATTCTTTTGGATGTAGAAGGACAATCGTTTGTCACTTAGGACTAATGCGCCTATATAAAATGTAACAATATTCTAATTGTGATATTCTGGACAACATATAAGGATATTTGGATTATTCACTCTATATATTCAATATTTTTATTTCATATCTTTAGTCATTCATCCGTGATTTGTGGTATTTTTTATCGGTATGATATGACAACTATTGAGCTCTCAAAACTTGAATCAGTTGTAGAAAATAACTGTTTTGTAGCAAAGTCATTCACTAATTTATTAAATTGTAATTTAAACTGACTTTCATTTCTAAGTAACTTGTTTCGATCACTGAATGGAATTAATTAAATTAACTTATTACATTCAACGACATTGATCGAAATAATAAGTTGCTTTGAAATAAAAATTAGTAATAATTACCATTTAATGAATTAGTAAATGACTTTTAGCTACAGAATAGCTGTTTCTTATGACTGATTCAGGTTTTGAGAGTACAAAAAGTATGTTTTTTACCTTAAAAATAGTTAGCTACATCGTCAAAATTATTTTGTTAAGACAGAAAAACAATTCATTCAAGACAAAAAATCAATTTGGTTGACCCTACAAAAGTATTTTGTTAGGTTAACCAACACATTTTGTTAAACCAACAAAATATTGTATTGGAGTGACAAAAGAATTTCGTTGACTTGACAAAACAATTTGGCTATGCAAAGAAAACAGTTTTGTTTGGCCAACATAAGGTCTCAACAAAAAATTTGTGTTGGTTCAACAAAATAGTTTTGGTGCACAAAGAGCAACAAAATTATTTTGTTGAGCCAACAAAATTTTTGTTGATCCAGCCAAACAGTTTTCTCAGTGTATCTTCTAGATTGTTGCGCCTTAGAATGAAAGTGGAAATCATAAGATTATTTATCATAGCGTGCTACGCCCTAGTTGATGGTGAAAGCAGTGAAGTAAAAGACGCCTTTTGGGACACTTTAAATGATACCATTTGCGCCTGTTGTCCAAAAGTGGCAATTCCTGGGTGATGAATTCCACTTGCTTACGTGCGATTGAAAATAAATAAATTTATACTGAAAATAAGAGTTTAACTGTCAGATTACGAGAGTGTCTGTAGGAAAACTGATAAAAATCCTCCTAAGCCCCAAGATCTGGCTCAAATGCATGCCTTCCTTCGTGGAGGAATCTCGCAAAAGTCCGACCTCTGAACCGTAAATTGCTCAGTTTATGGTGCTGCGAGAGCTTTGGCTGATTCAAATCGAAGGCTCAAACCGACGATGGATCAAGAGACCAAAAGACGCTTGCATCAATTGAATAAGAAGATTGGATGGGCAAGAAAGAATGCGTCCCGTGTTCAATGTGTGATTGACTACATAACATCTGGTAGACCGTTCACGGAAAGGGTTCAAAAGTTCGCCCAACAACTGAGGATCTTGAATCACACACTAAACAAGTCAAAGCTGCTGACAATCAAGAAGCATATTGTTGACAAAATACGGCTGTTATCTGACGCAAGGAGGAGAATACAGAAGTGGGAGAGATGGGTCAGGGAGAATCAAAAGTTTCTCGCCGGCCCATCACGCCTGTTCAGTGATCACCCTGTTTCTGTCAAAAATCCACCTAAGCCCAACGAGTCAGAGACTTTTTAGGGAGAGGTATACAAGATCCCGAAAACGCTAAAGTTAAAAGAAGATACTCATAAAATCTGAGGAGGAATGTTCATCAATCACTGCCGAAGAGGGGGAAAAAGCACTTAGAGGCACGAAGCACTTTTCCGGTGCTGCACCGGATTGTATCAAGAACTTCTGGTGGAAGAAGTTTACTTCTACACACCAACATTTGGCCCCCATATTTACCTCATATTTAAAGTCGGAGACGCCCATTCCGCAGTGGCTGGTGTTAGGACGCACTATACTCCTACCGAAAAAAGGCAACTTTTCCAACCCAGAGAATTACAGGCCAATAACTTGTTTGAACACACTGTATAAGATCTTTACAGGTGTCCTAAACAACAGGATTGTTCGGCGAATTGATCCTCTGTGGCGTGAGATGTACGAACAACGTGGCTCGAAAAACGGTGTAGCAGGCTGTCGAGAGAACCTGATAATTGACGGGTGTGTCTGACGGGTGTGTAAATCAACGCGTCCTGTCAATGGCCTGGATTGACTACCGGAAAGCTTTCGATTCAACCTCTCATAGACTTATCATCTGTCTATTGGAAAGCTTGAAGGTGCATCCACACATAGTGAGATGCTTAGAGAGATTAATGCCTCTTTCGAAAACTAGATTTACTATCTCATCTGAAAATTATCGTGTGACAACAAACAACGTCACCTTCCAGAAACGCGTCTTTCAGGGCGATACCATGAGCCCTTTACTTTTTTGCATCATATTTTTGCCTCTTTCTCTCGCACTACAAAATTCTTCTGGATACCTCTGTGGCGACACAAACCAGCGCGAGCATAAGGTCACTCATGTATTTTATATGGATGACCTGAAGCTCTATGCCTCTGGTAAAGGCAAACTTCAAACTGCCATAAATATCGTCAAGAAGTACACAGGAGAGATCGGGATGGATTTTGGATTGGATAAATTGGCCAAAATTCATCTCAAGAACGGAAAGATTGTTGGCGTTCCCATGGATCCTGAGTTTGTGGATATGAGTGTTATTAGACATAGGGTGCACAGTCTCCCCCTTTTTTCTTAGTTTCCCCTTTTTCCATGAAATTCCCCTTTTTTCCCCTATTCTAAAAAGTTTTTAATTTTGAAAGTTTAGAATTGAAAATTCTGTAATTTTAATGGTTTACATTCGAAATTTGTTTAATTTGGAAGATTTGGAATTAAAAACTTGTCTTTTGATCTTTAAAATCACTTACATTTAAGAATTTTTATTCATGCATCTTCAAACTGGAAAAGTTTTTAATTTTTTGAATTACCAATAAAAAAATTAGTAATTTTGATGATTTACATTCGAAATGTGGTTAATTTGCAAGATTTAGAATTAAATTTATAATATTAATTGAAAACCAATAAAGAAATTATTCGTCATTTTGATGATTTACATTCGAAATTTCTTCAATTTGAAACATTTAGAATCGAAAACTTGACTTTTGATCTCCAAAATCATCGAAATTTAAGAATTTTTATTTATGTATCTTTAAAATGATTCAAATTGAATAATTTTTATCTACACATTTTTAAATTGAAGAGTTTTTAATTTTAAAAATTCACAATTAAAAATTCTGTGATTTTAATAATTTACTTTCGAAGTTTCTTCAATTTGGAAGACTTAGAATTTAAAACTTGACTTTGTTTCTTTAAAATCATTCATACTTAGGAAAAGTCTCTGAAATTAATAACTGTACCCATTATTGTATAATAATGAAAGCAATTATAGCACTTAAATAAATTATTTTTGAATAAATAAGGTAAAAATAACATTACAAAATATGTCGTACTTTTTAAGTAAGTATTAGAAGTTGAACACTTTATATACCTACCTAATTAAAAAATGGAACATTCCAAATTCATCAATTGCAATGTTAAATGTTCTAACTTGAGCAATTTTTAATTTAATTTTAAGAGCACTGAAGAGTAGGGCGGAGTGAAAATGCTAAAACTAATCAAATCGCTAGAGCTGAGGGGGAAAAAACTTGTGGGTTGGCATTCGACAAAAGTGAGAAAAATTTTAATCAGTGAAATTTTACGATTTAAAATTCAAAATATTTCCTATTGGTTCAAAAATTATGCCACTTATTATATTTACAGCTTTTACTACTGAACACTAATAAAAAAAATTACGAACTTTAAAAATAAACTTTTTTTGCAGTAATAGTTTTTTTTGAAAATGTGCAAAAAGCGGTTTTTTTTTGTTGATTGAGTCATATGCAAACATTTAAAAAAAATTGAATATGAAAGAAAAAATCATTCTGCTTTTTCACAAAAAAAATTTTGTCGCCATTCAAGATTTTTGGGATTTCATATTTTTTTGCGATTTTGGGACGTTATATACACCATTAAAAAAATGTTTCCCATGAATAAAAAATAATATCATGTTTCTTTGGTGCATGCTGAAGAAATTTCAGGTTCCAATCAATCTAAAAAACATGTTTTTGTACATTTTCAACAAATTTGGAATAAATGTATAAATTCCTTAAAATAAACCAAGAATCTTACGATCAAATTTGGACAAACACCACAAAATGCTCCTATTGCAATTCCTGAAAACAAAATAAAAATTTGTTTCTTAGGACAAAAATAAAAAAGAGGAAAGAAAAATGAGAAGGCAACCAACCAAAACCCCTTCCTTCTCTTTTTTATTTCTTTCGTCTTTTTTATTTTTATTACTTTGAAATCACAATAAAAAAGCATGGATAATATTTACCAACGTTTCGGTGCTCACACAGCACCCTTATCAAGGTAAGAAACTTAGACCAGGTGGAAACAGCAACGAAAACACGATGCTACCTCCTGGATACCCAAGAACTAAGTGTGGGTATAAAGGCAAATCCTGTATACCTGAGAACTAAGTATGGGTCTAAAGGAAAATCCGTTATGAACATGATGAAACAGGAAATAAGAGAAAGTCAAGACTCATGAAAATCCATTGCTAAATGT
>CAKNWT010253574.1:0-12134 GCA_932066315.1 Andricus coriarius | reverse complement strand
CGAAGTCGTTCTCCAGCTCTGCGGTCCCTAATTCACCTCTGGTTAAATGCACTGTTCTGCATTTATCTAATCCGAACTCCATGTGGATATCATTGGAAAACTGCTTTGTGACAGCGATCACTTGCTGCAGTTTCTGGTCCGAACTGGCGTATATCTTCAGGTCATCCATGTATAGAAGATGGGTCACTTGATGACCATTATCGTTATCATGTACTCGGAACCCGTGGGACATGCTATTTAGTGTTCGGCTCAATGGTTTCAACGCTAAACAGAACCATAATGCACTGAAGGAGTCTCCTTGGAATATACCCGTTGTAATGCGTATTGATCTAGTTATGCTTGATTGTCCATGATCAAAATACTTAATTCTTGTGCCCCAAAGCATCATCGAACGACTTAGGAAGTCAATGATGCGTGGGCAAATTTTGTATACTTTTAAGACTTCAAGCAAATAGTCATGTGGTACGGAAGGAAACGCTTGCTTGTAGTCAATGTATGCCATGTGCAAGTTTCTTTGATGTTTACGAACTTGCGTCATGGCAACAGCGTCTATGGTGACTAGACCTTTACTGCCTCGCGAGTTTTTACAACATCCTTTTTGTTCTACTGTAAGGATGTCATTCTCGTCGCAGTGAGAATATACCTTATCTGCTATGATAGCTGTAAGACATTTATATACTGTTGGAAGACAGACTATCGGTCGAAAATCAGATGGATTTTGAGCATCTGGTGTTTTAGGCAACATATACGTAGTACCCTGGAGCATAAAGCCTGACATCAGATCTGGTTGTTCGATGATCTTCTGAAAACAACGTGCCAACGCAGGAAGCACACTAGTCAGGTACTTGTACCAGAAGTTGTGCACCATGTCCGGACCTGGAGCTTTCCAATTGCTTGTTCTTTTCAAAACCGTTGAAACATCTAAAGCTGTGATGTTAGTCAGCTCCATTTCAGGGTTATTGCTAGCTCTTGACTTCTCTAGTTGGAACCACGCAGAGTTTAAATTGCTAATCTCCGTTTTTCCCCAAACACGCAGTCTAGCAGTAAGAACATCAAGTCTCTGCCGTTGGGCGTCTATAATCTCATCCAATGTTGCTGGTGTTAATGTCTCGATGTAACGAGGGTGGAGGATTTTAGTAATATGATGTATCAGCTTTCTGGTTCTATTTCCTTTTTTATATTGAGTAAGTCGACCCAATTTGCACCTTACTTTGCTAACATCCATATCCAACCTGATCTTCCATGGTGGATCTCGCTCCCTTCCTGGAGCAAAGACTGCATTTGTAGGCCTAGTTCTGCGGCCCAACGTTCTAACGGTTGCCACAGCTGCACAGCATACAAGAGTTTGCACCTCTAACGCAGTTTGCGTTGCGTTCAAATGCATAGGTAACACCTTGCTGTTCAGGTGTTCTTTTAGTGCACGCAGATCATTTGTGATGTTAATCTTGGGCAGATAATGCCTTTGTGTTGGTTCTACATGTCTGAACTCTAGTAAAGCATGACCAAAATTCCTTTGAAGGTGCTGTAGGTTTTCTGGGATTTCGCTGTTATTAATGTCCGGAGGTAGTTTTAGTGGATCCGGTATTTGATGATCATTATCCCTAGCATCTATGCCTTCAGCTTCGATCAGGTCTTCGTTGTCCACATCTTCCAAGGGAAGTTCATCAATAGGAAGCTGCTGTTCCACTTCCATTTCAATGGCACCTATTTCAACAGCCGAAAGCAATCTATTTATAGCTATTGAGCATTTTGATCTGCTAGATTCTGCTCTTTTATTCTGGTGGCTAGTTCTGGGTACTTAAGTAAGAAGGGTCGATGATGTTCTCTTCTTACACTTTGCCCGCTTTTCTTTGCCAAAAAATAAAAGCGCATTACATCTCTGTTAATATGGTGTATCCACTTTAATCGCCTTCTTGGTTTTTGAACCTCTGCTTCTGGCTCTGGTTGTATTGGGCCATCTACCTCTGGAGGATGTGGTGGCGCTGGATCATCACCAGGTTGAGGAAGAACATCAATTGCCGCTGCTTGTTCGTGTTGCGCGGCTTCCTCTAACTGATGTTTATTGCCGTCGTTCTTCCACGCCAAATTAACCTGTTCCTTAATCTCCATTGCTCGATCTTCTGAGATGTGTAGATTAGTCATGATGTCCTGCACCTTAGCGATAAGATCTCTAAATGCGACTTTCTCTATTTGAGGATACTTTGCAACCAATTTCGTTCTAAAATTGTATCCTTTTTCGCGTGGTGTTTCAAACTTCGCACTTTCATAATAGAGACGAAGCAATTCTTCATTCATTGTCGTATCCCACTTGATGCTCTCCCACGGTATTTCTGTTGAGGTGGTTACCTGCAAATAGCTAACGCTAGCCAAAGCTTCGTCACCAAGCACAGTTGGTGTTCCGCTGCTTACCGTTTGTTATTGCTGTAGCGAGGGGCATTCCAAATCAAGCATATCAACAATTTCACATGATATTTCCACAAATCGTTTCAGCCAATTCTTTTTTTCCAATCCTTTAACAAAAATTCTTGTGGCATCTGTTAAAATGTTCTCGAGTATTACAGGTACTTGAGAATACGGTAAATCACCAGAATTCCAAGGTATTCCATGAAGTTTCCGCTCTGCCCAAATGTTTATAGACTTATATTTTGGCGGAACGTTGTTCCACTTGCAGGGTGGTTGAAAGAGAAAAGAATATGGCTTTATACATGTCGCATCATAGAATGGTACTATAGCCAATTCTTTCAAGACAAATTTATTGACTGGTAACTTGAAGCCCTGCATATCCACCAAGAACTCCATCTTGAATGCAACTAATCTATCTCTACTTGGTTACAGAAGTTGTATACCAACTTTTTCACCACACCACTTATTGGTTTATACTCAACTATACGATCATGCAAAATTAAGCAATATGCTGACGTTTGAGCGGGAAAATTTTCACAAGTTTAAAATTCCAAACGAACGTCAACTGGTCCGTATCTGAGTGACTCATTTTGTTTAGAGCAGTCAATAACAACTAGGGGTGCATACTCTATAGATTCTCCTCTCGATAGGAATGGTTGCTGTTCTTTACCATAGTAATTAGCTTGCAAGTTTGTGTACATTTCATAAAGAAGAGCATACTGATTTCGATGAATCTCAAGATTCAAATTACTATAAGGATAACACTGATTATTTAAAAGTAGTTTGATATTAGTCAGATTGCAATGATCAAATTTGCTAGAGCTTCTAATAGTATTATTTTTTCTGTTTGTTTGAAATCCTAGTATAACAAATCTCGGTTTCTCCAATTGTGTTGAGGTTTTTACAGTCCAAACATGGTTTTAAGCAGTTGGAAGTAGAGGATATTCATACAGTTCCCAAGTTCGAAAACTTATTGGAATAGGTGGATCTTTTTCAATATATGTTAGCAACTGGAATTTTCGTGAACATGACAGTCTAAGGCTAGGTAATAACCGCTCTATTTTATTAATTTCAATTTTGTACTGCTCAATGGGGCTGCTTGCATGATGGCATTTGCATGACTTTTTGATCTTGTCAGAATAAGTTCATGCTTAGCATTGACAATGATTTTGTGATAATCTTCAGCAAAACCAAATATCATGCTAAGCGGTATGACTACATTAAAATAACCAGTAACGATGGTTAGTGATTGATTATTATCATTTATTTCAAGCCAACCAGTATTCTGTATGTAACGTGATTGTCCAAGATTTAGAGATACATAATTTTTCATGAAACTAGTGAGACCAACATTTTCATTTCTATCAATTTCTATAGCCTTGATTTCGTATCTTGCTTCTTCAAACAAATAACAGACGGCATCAGAAACCAAAACTGCATCTGTCACTGGTGCTCCATCAGTTCTTACGATTCATCCATGTACATGAAGTGAACTTTTGCTCGGCAGGAGACAATGGTCCTGATTTTGAACAGCAATCCCAATTTCATCACTGTTGTGGAAGGTTGATGAGGCATAAGGCTGATGTGCATGAATTTCACAGTGTGCGATCGACTCATCAAAGATGATTGGTGCTTGAATATTTAAAATTTCCCCCTCCATGACAAATAATTAGACGTTGATAAACAAATTTACAGATGCAGGTGCAAAAAATCTCGAATCTCTTTATTCTCTTCTTCTTTTGAGCTTCAGACCTAGACTTTTTAGGAAGAGGGAGCTTTTAGGTGTCAAACATTTGACTGCTCTTTGTCGACTGATTAGTTCGTGTCATTGTGCTGGTTTATTATAACCAAAGGCAATCTAATTGCAGTCTAATTGTTATAACTTCTCCACGAAAATTAACCAAATTTCTGTCTTGATCAACTATACGGAGTTACATATGATCTATTGTCTGCACGGCGACTGGTAAGTAAATGACATGAGATGGTACTTCCACTACCTTATATCCAGGTGGAACCACAGGAAAAAATTCGTGAATAGTATGTACCTTCTGACCATTAATGTATGCACCTGTCGTTCTGGTACACTCAATGCTCAAAGAATTCACTTTTATGATTGATATCGGTTGATCAGATTCATAAACTTGTTTAGCCTCTAATCTGCGTGGAGAAAAACCCAGCGAATGACCGATAGAATCTTTAGGCTCAAAATTTATTTCGTGACTGCAATATTTTTCCTTTTTAAAAGTATTATTGCTTGGTTTAATATGAATTTCAATACCCTTTTTTACTAGAGCATTCTGTAGATAGCACTTTATGTCACTTATTTCATAACTTCCTGTAGGTATTTCAATTATTTCATTACCCACATCATATTTATTTTAATCAATGTCTACATTAGGTATCGAATTGAAGGTTAGAAACAAAACAAGTTCAAGCGCATAATTTTTATAAGGAGACAACTCAATCGGAGGAAAATAGTGAGTTTCCAGGATTGTAGAATTTCCCGATAATGTTAGTGTCAACGAATCATCCATGATGACTGTTAGCGTTTAACTGATTCGAAATTTCAAGTTTCAACACTTATATAGATTGAACATATTTTCAGATTCTAATTGATTGTATAGAAATTGCAAACATAAATGTCCACACACGAATGTATCGTAATTTTGATATGTCTCATGATTATGCTTTATGCTACCAGCACCGAAATACTTCAAAAGATCCGAAGGTGGCCGAAGATTACCGAAGCTATCGAAATAAATTATTTTACTATCAATCTTTTTATAAGCACACCAATGTGTTCCTGATCCTTCCTTATCATAAAGATTAACAATAGCACATTCATATTTATGTGGTCCACCTTTTGGTAATCCATCTGCTTCAGACAAGGCCCGATGAGGTAGCTTCACTTTGAGTTTTTTGACTTGCTTTTAATTCCTGCTCCCTGTTTATACAGTCTTAGATGAAGCCCTAATCCTTGCCTATATGGTTTCAAGTAAAGGCCTTTTCCTAAAGAAATGGCTTCCATTGCTTCCTTATGTCGTTTACTTTATGAAAGTTGTTGTTTTGCCGAATTTGCATCATTCACAGCTTTAGTTATTCCGGTAGATCCTCTAGCTAGCGCACCGGCAGCACAGAGGCCCGAAAAAACGGGTATAAGAAAGGGTAAAAATCCTCCTACTTTTGCTGATACAGGTAGAATACGAGGGTTATTCACATTTCTTCTTCCTCCAGCCTTTATTACAGCTGCGCGTGCACCTCTGAGTGCAGGCAGTTTGCGCGTCAATGCTTGAAATCATGGACTTTTTAATTGCAGCAACAATTTTTCCCAGGGTAGTGGTAGGTTTTCTATTCTTCAGACCCACCCCCAATTTCGATTTAATCTTCATTGTGTTTGCTACACCCCAAGCAGCCGCTTTTTCACTTATTCCTGCGTCCTTAGCAAAGACACGTTTCCAAGCCTTCTCAGCTAGTACACTGTCAGCTGAGTTTCTGGCCTCTAT
The DNA here is from genome assembly GCA_932066315.1 of Andricus coriarius. Classification (NCBI taxonomy): domain Eukaryota; kingdom Metazoa; phylum Arthropoda; class Insecta; order Hymenoptera; family Cynipidae; genus Andricus; species Andricus coriarius. The sequence goes on along the minus strand of CAKNWT010253574.1, from coordinate 6,228 downwards.
ATTTTCTCTATTCTGTGAGTAGGCTATATCGTGCTCTTTGAAAGCCGCGTGTAGTGGATTGATTCCAGGTTCATCTCGTGCTAATCGTTTTGCTAGTTTATTACCTGATCCACAGTACTGATAACCGAGCAAGTGCAACTCAAACGGCAAATTGTTGATGATTCTGTTGACCAAACCTCTCCCACGTCTTGTCTGCTTCGCGGCTCGTTCACGACTGACTCTTTTGCTTCCGTGAACGATCATATCTATGCAAGGGATACTGTCAGGCTGAAGGTTCAACCTATGTATAACAAGGATATTTATAGGTTTTCCAGTCAGTCTTTGTCAAGATACAGTTTGAAGCACAACCTGTGAAACTACCGATCCAGAATTTTGATTCGCTTGTTCAAAACGAAAATAGAGAAAAACGACATGATCGTTTCTGCCATGCAGTGTACGAGCAATATTTTGTGGCCCTTCTAACTGTGGAAAGATAAATGCTTTGCTGGCTCTACTAAAACATCCAAATGGAATAAGATTTGAAAATATTTTTATCTACTCAAAATCTCTAAAACAGCCAAAGTATGAATTTTTGGATAAAGTCCTTCAATCAGTAGATGACTTTGAGTATTATCCTTTCAATGATTATGAAGACGTGATAATGCCAAGCGAAGAAAAACTAAATTCAACCATTGTATTTGATGATGTGGCTTGTGAGAAACAAGATAATATGAGAGCATTTTTTTCGATGGGTAGACACAATGATGTCGACTGTTTTTATTTGAGCCAGACATATGTTCATATTCCTAAAAATCTTGTACGCGATGATGTTAGTTTACTTGTGTTACTTAAACAAGATGAAATGAATCTAAAGCATATTTATGATGATCATGTGAATACTGATATGTCTTATTCGCAATTTAAGCATGTGTTTTTAGCTTGCTGGAATAATGACAAGTATGGATGCGTTGTAATTGATAAGGATAGGAATCTTAACCAAGGAAGATATGGGAAAGGTTTTGATTGTTTCATAAATCTTGAAAAGTAATAAAGACATGTGTTGTGATCAATACAGAAACAGTCACATCTTAGACGTTGACGTATCAACAAGTCTTTACGTGAGGAGAATTTTCAAAAGCAAAAAGATATTTTGCTTCAAATTGCTAGAGCTAGTGATTCAATTCGACGAAAACATAGGTTAATAAAGTTGGGCAAAGAAACAGTTGAGCGCACATTAAGTGATACTTTTATGCCCATTGTTAATCCACTAGAGAAAATTGTTGGTGGTCTCGAGAATATAAAAAAAGTTGAGCCAATTAAAAGGAGAGAAGAGGAAGCAAAGAGTAAAGTTGAAGAAAGTATTGATGATGACGATTTGTCATATAAGTGAATTTATGATGAGGATGAAGCAGACGAGTCTGAAGATCCCAGTAACTTGGAGTTATCAACTCGTAGTGAAGCGGAAAATAACTCAGAAACACCTACATCTTCATGGATTGACGATGATGCAAACAAATATCTTATATTATTAGGTGAAAGAAGTAGAGAACTTGAGAATGTGTATGGAGTGAGAAAATTAACGAAAGATAGATTAATGATTGAAGATTCTCCGATAAGTTTCAGCCCAAACTATATTCACGTGGGTAATTTGAATTTTTCCGAAAGTAAAGGCTTGCTTGAACTTTTATTTAACAAAGTTCCCGAAGAGTCCTCTACAACTCCCAGTGATCATGAAAATTATAAACAAATTATAATTGCAATAAACGCGTATAAAAAGCATTATAAACCAGATGGTGAACTTCGTGACAATAAAGCCTTTAAATATCAAAAATTGATAAAGAAATTAATTCTCACATCTCCATAAAAAATACAGATAGGCGAAGTAAAAACCGAAAATCATTATGAGGTAAAGGTCCGATCCCACAACACATTATTGCTAGAGAGGGTAGTCTGATGGATTACATTTACTGGGCTGACCCGAATGAATTGGTCGATCGATTACGCTTACTGCTGGCGTCTCAAGCAGCTGAAAATCCAAGTCACAGCAAATAAATTATATGAATTATTGAAGAACTACGAGAAGCTGGAATTATATATTAATGAGTGTCTTGTCAAGATTTTCATCATTTGCAAAATGAGCATCGATGTATTCGGACGGCATTCCAAGCGAGTAGAGAGTACAAGTCGTGGTCCTCCTGGAATTGGCTTCAAAGTCACATCTGAAGGAGATTATGACATGAATAATAAAAGGCTGTGCAAAGTGGCTGATGCTCAACAGCAGAATGATGCTGTTAATCTGAATATGGTGCAGCATATGATACAGCGTGAACTTCAGACTATTTATGATGTTATAGCTTCCTTGTGAACTGAAGTAGTCGATAATAATATGATGATTGAGTCTTTGGAAAATTCCCCAGATAAACTTTTTAAAAATGTAAAAATTGATGCTGAATCAATTCAAAAACTGGTTTATCGGAATTCAGAGCTCATTAGTCAAGTAGACAATAGACTGTTCGCACTCGAAAATGGACGTTGAAAAGCAGCAGTTGGTGACGGAGCTGCACAAGCCAGCTAGAAGAAATTACCAGCGTCGACATTTCGATATCCGTGGCATTGATGAGACCTGGCAAGCTGATCTTGTTGAAATGCAGCCACAAGAGAGAGTAAACAAAGGATACAAGTACATCCTTACTGTAATCGACATCTGTTCAAAACTTGCTTGGGCTGTTCCCGTTAAATCCAAGAAGGGTGAAGATGTAGCTGCAGCCATGGAATCTGTACTTGATATGGACGTGTACCAAAAAATGTACATGTTGATAGGGGTAAAGAATTTCACAACTCACATTTTGAAAATCTTATGAAGTGGTAAGAGATAAATTTGTACTCGACATTTAGTAATTTAAAAGCGTAAATTCGCGAGCGATTTAATCGTACCTTAAAAAACAAAATTTGGATGCAATTTAGTTTGCAGGGTAATTATAAGTGGATAGATATTTTGAAAGATTTATTGTTGTCTTACAACGATACCAACCATCAGACTATTAGAATTAAACCAAAAGATGTTAATAGGCAAAATGAGAACCAATTGTTGTTTGATGTATACAAAAATTTTAGAGTTGAAACTAACAGTTAAGAAAACTAAATTTAAAGTTGGAGATAAAGTACGTGTAAGTAAATTAAGCATGTTTTTGAGAAAGGCTACACACCGAATTGGACAACTGAAATATCTACGATAAGTCATGTTAAGAATACCGAACCAGTGGCGTATATGCTTAAAGATTATCAAGATAAAGCTATTGCAGGTAGTTTTTATGAATAATACCATGGCAAAGTCAGACATCCAGACATTTATCTTGTGGAAAAAGTATTGAAAAAACGTGGAAATGAGCTGTTTGTAAAATGGTTAGGTTTTGACGACTCTCACAATAGTTGGATAGATAAGTCTAGTTTGTAAGTATCTCTGTATTAATATTAAGGTTTTTCTGAATAAAGTTGATTATTCTCAAACATATATATCTTTTTACTTACTTGCAAATCTATCTAACCTTAACCTAGTAAATGAAAAAAGGCGAATTTGGTTTTAATTATATTTTTATTCAGATTTTCATACTAATAAAATACATACAAATTTTAACGTGCAAAGTTACCATTCACACATCTGAGTTCTGGTAATTTCTCAATCACTTCTTCACACACATTCTGATTGTAAAAAGTAATAATTTCAAGAAACAGACTTTCAAATCGCATGACATTAGTAAATATAAGTTTTTTCATTGTCTTATTCTTTAAACTTGTATAATTTTTTTGTATATAAGATTTAACACTTTTCACACAAGGTGTTTTCACATTACGCCATACACCTTCAGCTATGGTTTCAATGATGATATACTTTGTACGTTGAAACGGCATAAGACGCTGTTCCAGAAGATATCGGTCGATACAAAGACTGACTTTCCGGAGAACAGCAAACGATGTTTCTTGTAGTACAAACGGATAATACTTTTGTGTTTCTTGAATTTTCTCCAAAGCCACTATATAATCTTCCACTTATATAATTCCACTTATATAATCTCGAAAAATCAAAATTGATTAGTTGAAAAAGCACCTGAAAACTCAAAAACTTCAGGCCCCTGTATATTGACAGCCTCTTGATAATTGGGCCTGTCGTTTTATGAATTAATAAACGTCCACTAGGACTATAATTCAGCCAACTTTCAACACGATAAAAGAGAAAAAATCATTTTAGGCGGGGACACTTGACGCATTCTGCCCCACATATTACTTTTACTCTTAGTGTGAGTTTCGACATTGAATGGCAGAAAACAGTATGAAAGCTAAATTCTACAACCTTGTGCCCATTGCACCTTTTTGCGCACTAAATAAATATTTTATCTGTAAGGAAGAAATAAATCATCCTTGAAATAACTATATGACGCAGTAGAAATTGCCAGGACAAAGCATAATATAACCTTGAAAGTATTTACGCGAAAAAATTCTTGAGATAAGAAATAACCTTGAACGTGTTGTTACATGCATTTGACTGGCAAAATTGCGCAATATTACTCTGTGACGTCATCAAGGAATGTTCTGGAACGGTATCGATGTCAACCTCACACAGACACATGCACACAGGCTTACCTCACACAGACACGGACTAATATTAACCCATTAATGCCCAAAGTGACCAAAATTTTTCACCGATTTCGACTGTATAACTTTTGATGAAAACGCACTAGAAAAAAAAAATGAAATACATATTCTGATGCTTTCGGGATCGCCCTTTCCGAATCTGGTGACAAAATTGATGAAAAATTATTCCTTATGCCCTTTTTTTGCCATTTTTGAAAAAAAGTCAATTTTTTTCCAGATTTTTTTTCCTTTAATCATAAAAATGACCCTGATAACGTTGTCACATGGTGCTGGAAAGTATTCAAATTTGGTCATCGATAATTTTCCTTGAAATATATGCACTTGAAAAAAATTTTGGAAATCGATGATTCCAATATGGCGACCATTTAAATGTGACATAATGAGTGTTTTGACACCGTGTGGATTCTTCGTTGGGAGTGCTTTTTTCAAAAAATACTTTAAACAAAAGTTTTTCATTTTAACGAGTTATTTCGATAATTGGCCTCAAATTTCGGGCCCAGAGCATTTTGGGCCTTATGAGTCCTAAAACATGTTAAATAGTAGGAAAAATCTTATTTTTTATTTCAGATTCGGAATCTACGGAAAATTTCATGTAAGAATACATGAACTCATCATTCAATTTTTCGGCCTTACGTACTGTGACGGGGTAATTTGTACCCCGCACAAAAATAGTTCAAAAGTATTAAATTCAGCTTTAAAAATCATTTTACTGGGGATATGAGTTTGGAATCACGAATCAAATCCACCGGCTGTCTGTAAACAGTACTATACTAGCCGAGGAAATGAGATTTCTACGGCTAGTATTCAAAATAATTTTAGCCTTTGTATTAATTTTATTTATTGTATGAAATTAAATTAGTTTTAAATATATAAATCGTTCATCGCCTGTCAAAAACTAGGAAGGTTAGGTCATCCGACCGAAGCCGTGAATTGCCAGACCACGGGGGTGGAAGGGTGGATCAAACACCCCCACACAACAATAACAACAACGGTCAGATCCTGTGAGGTTGGCAGCAGTGGATGTCTGCTGTTACTAGGGATTACGAAGAGGAGATATTCTTGGCGCATGCGCAGCGGATGGGATTCCCGTACGTTCAAGAGCGCTCGAAAAAACAGGAGCAAGCAGCCATGAGTAATCTGCGTGCTGACCAAGTCAGCCCCACCCCTGGACCAACGACTAGCGGCAGGCGACGAAGGCTTGCGCGGCAGCTAACGTGCGCGGACACTGCGCCACCACGCTGCGGGAGACCGAACTTGGCAGTTGTCTTTCTCCTTCGATCGTCCTCTCACTCAGCAGTTCCACGCTGCAAACGCGGGTGGCGCTCCGACTCTTGAAAGGAGAGAACGGAGACGCCACTCTGAGAAATGTCATTCGTAGTTCCAAGCTCCACAGTGAGTACCTCGTGGCCATCCACAAAAATTTCGTAGAGCCAAAAATTGTAAGCCTAAGGACGGAAAAAGCTACCTGATTCAGTGGAAAATGAGAGGGCAAAATAAAGGAGGACGACTGCTGCCAGGTGGGTTCCCTTAACCTCTCTTTAGTTAGCGTAGGAATTTCTTTCATTTCAACGTCGTGTGCCGAACTGGTAGGCACACGCC
>CAKNWT010253553.1:0-10618 GCA_932066315.1 Andricus coriarius | reverse complement strand
AATTAAGTCAAAATTTTAATTTTCAAGAAAATGGCGGATGTGTAAACACAAAATTTTTCAATGAAAATAAAAATTTGTTGTTTAAACATCCGCCATTTTCTTGAAAATTAAAATTTTGACCTAATTCTTCGTTCAAGTACAAGGGAATATTGTTTTTAAACTAATCCCGTTGTATTTTTTTGTTTCAGATCATCCAGTCATGATTTACGATGCGCACCGCAAAACACATTTTTTGTATTGGACCTCTGGCAGATTAACTATAACTTGCTTGTTTATCGATATTTTTATCTTAAAAAATTACTGTAACTTCTTGTAATGTGTATTATTCGAACTGTAGAACATTTTTCAATAAGTAGTAAAACCTGTTTTCAAAAAAATTTTTTTTAAAAATCGTTTTTTTTTGCCTCGCGACTAACCCTAACCTCTTAACAAGTCAATCTGCAAAAGTTCATTTTGGAAAAAAAAACTCAGAAACATTGTGAATCTTTGTAAAACGCATATTTTGTCATCTTTTGATCTCAAATGAAAGTTTAAGTTTCTGCTTTTAAGTGCTTTGAGCTTATATAGTGGGACTTTTTATTTTCATTATTAAAAATAAGCAATGAGTTTAGATATTAGAGGTGGCGCAATCCCCACGAAGTTTAAGACGTATTTCCCACAAGAAAAAAATACGTTTTTATAAAATTGATTCAGAATCCTCAATTTTAGCTGAACCGAGTTGAAACTCAACATTTCTCTTCAAAATAAGCCATAGAATACGAATAAAATATTACTTTTAAAATGAGGAGATGTTTAAATACAGTTTTTAAAATAATTTATTATTATTTTTTAGCATTTTTTTCTTAGAATGGAGATATAAAGTCGCGGTTTCTTCGTAAATTTTCCACTTTTTGTCCAATTTTCAATCAAAAGGAGGTTACGGTATATTCAGTCAGTTGATATTCAACTCAATATAGCAAAAATAGTTGTTTAAACAAGTTATTATTGTATATAGCTATCTTCTTTTATATTAATACTAGCTAGTTACGGTTTTTTCCTGAATTTTTACACTTTTGTCCATTTTTCAATTAGAGTGAAGTACTAATTAATTCAAGTCAACAAAATAGTTGTTTACACAATTTATTATTATTGTTAATAATATTATTTTTGCTTAATGGTAGAAAGTTGCGGTTTTTCAGAAATTTTCAACTATTTGTCTATGCTTCACTTGGAGTCACTTAATAATTATTTAAGTTTAGGCAAAAATAATTGTTTAAACAAATTATTATTGTTAATAACTATCTTCGTCTATATTATTGCCAGATAATTGCGGTTTGTTCTGAAATTTCTAACTTTTTGCCCACTTCTTACTTAGTGAGGCAATAATTAATGCAAGTTAATAAAAATAGTTCTTTAAACAATATATTATTGTTAATAACTATCTTCTCTTAGGCAAGAGCTAGAAAGTTGTGGATTTTTCTAAAAATTTTAACTTCGCTTTGCGTTTTTATATATGAACAAATAATAAATAAACATCAGAGAAAAAAATATTCTAAACAATCTCTTTCTTTTTCATAAATATATTTTGCTGGAGGGGCGGGGTCTGATATCAAAATATGTTCAATTCTAAATTTTTCTTTTATGCTTTGCTATACACTTTTAGTTGTAATTTAAAACAAAACTTTTACAAGTCATTTGCACACCTAGTTCTCCCACCTAGTTCTAATTATTCCATTCTTTGTTTTTGTTTCGTGTGTGTGATAGCTTTTTTGTTTAAATAAATTATTTCAAACATTGGGAAAAGAGAAAAAATAATTCACATAAAAAAGTAAAATACAATTTAAAAAATTATTCTTGTTCTTTAAATAAGCATGTTTGTTAACTTGCATTAATTAGTACCTCACTAAGTGAAAAGTTTCCCAAAAGTGTAAGAGTTCACAAAAAACCGCAATTTTTTAGCTTTTATCTAAGAGAAGACAGTCATAAACAATTATAAATTTTTCAAACAACTGTGATTGTTAACTTGCATTATTCAATACTTTACTAAGCAAAAAGTGGATAAAAAGTTAAACATTTTAGAACAAACCGCAACTATATTGCATTAATAAAGAAGAAGATAGTTATAAACAATAATAATTTCGTCAAATAATTACTTTTACTAATTTGAATTAATTATTAACTCATCATATGTGAAAAGTAGAAGAATAGTTGCAAATTTCAGAAAAAACCGCAACTTTCTAGCATTATTGAAATTAAATATCATTAATAATAATAATGAATTGTTTAAATAGATAATTTTCTTAACTTCAATTAAGTATTCAACTCACTCCAAGTAAAAAGTGAACAAGAAGCTGAACATTTCAGAATAAACTGCAGTTATCTAGCATTATTCGAAGTGAATATTATTAACAATAATAATTAATTGTTGAAACAATTACGTTTGTTAACATTGATAAACTATTACCTATTAGACATAATAAGCTATTATGTCTAATTGAAAATTGGGCAAAAAGTAGAAAATTTTAGAAAAAACCGCGACCTTCTATCTCATTCTAAGAGAAAATTGCTAAAAACAGTAATAAATTGTTTAAATAATTTACTCAAACATCTAATTATCAGTATTAAGTAGTATATCATGTATTAGAAACAATTTGCATGTAACAAACGTAAAAAAATCCAAATTAGTGCCAAAAACTCGCAAAACCCATCTTTTACCTTATGGTAACGTATTTTGTCCTTATGGAAAATGTGTTAAACTTCAACGACCCTGAATTTAGCTACACATATAGATTTGAAAATTGGGGAATTTATTTAAAGAAAAGTAGTAGTCCTATTGAAAAACAAAAACACATATCTGGATTCGTATCAGCCATATCTCTAGGAGATTTTCGAATTAGGAAAAAAAAATTTTTTTAACAAATAAATTGATATAAACAATTGGGAACGGAATATAAACAAGTGTATCAGTCCAAAACTAATTTAAAGCATATTACTAGATACTTCAATCAAATACCCCTAGGAGATTTTTTATTCACCTCGAAAAAATAATTAGTTAAACAAATACAATGTTTATAAAAATTTTTTACGTTTTTGATAGTTTAATTTACAATGATGCAAACTAATGCTAAATAAACACACACTAAATAAAGATAATACTATTGTAAACTGTAAACAACCAATAATAGTATCAAATTAATCAATTTAACATTGTTTATATCCCCTCCACTTTCACTGAATACCAAAAAACCATTTGAATATGGATTTCCATACTCGGGCATATAGCTAGGACGAACTATAATAGTCCCAGAAAAAATCTAAAGGTATGCGTCTGGCTCATATCTCTAGGATATTTTTGAATCATTAAAAAAAATATTATTATTGAAACAATTATATTTTTTATAATTGTTGGTATTTGTTTAAAAAATAAGTGAACAATAATGCTACACAAATGACAACCAGATATCCTTCCTCAAATATGACAGAAAGCAGAAAAATGTTCAAAAATTAATCAATTTCAATTTGAAAAATAATGTTTAAATGGAAGTTTATAAATTTTTCAAAAATTTTCTTGCTTCTGTAATATTCGAGGAATGATATCTGATTTCCATTTGTTTCAAATTATTGTTAACTCATTTCCTAAAGAAATTAAAAAAATTATAAACAATATAATTGTTTAAGTAATAATTATTTTTTCATGATTCAAAAATCTCCTAGGGATATGACCCAGCCGCATCCAACGATACCTTTAGATTTTTTCTGGGACTATTTGTTTGTTGTAGCTATATGTCCGAGTATGGAAATCCATATTCAAAGGATTTTTCGAGTGACAGTGGAGGGCGTAAAAAAATTGTGTAATTTGAAGTATATACATTTTTGAAAATTTGTCTGCGTTCTGTAATATTCGAGGAACGATATCTGGTTGTCGTTTGTGTCAAATTATTGTTCACTTATTTCTCAAACAAATCAAAAAAATTATAAGCAATATAATTGTTTGAATAATAATTTTTTTTAATGATTTAAAAATCTCCTAGGGTCATGACCCAGACGCATCCAACGATACCTTTAGATTTTTTCTGGGACTATTAGTTCGTTCTAGCTATATGTCCCAGTATGGAAATCCATATTCAAATGGTTTTTTGGTATTCGTTGAAAGTGGAGGGGATAAAAAAAATGTTAAATTGATTGATTTGATACTATTATTGTTTGTTTACAGTTGACAATAGTATTATCTGTATTTAGTGTGTGTTTATTTAGTGATAGTTTACATCATTGTAAATTAAACGATCAAAAACGTAAAAAATTGTTATAAACATTGTAATTGTTTAAACAATTATTTTTGCGCGATGAATAAAAAATCTTCTGGGGGTATTTGATTGAAATATCTAGTAATATGCTTTAGATTATTTTTGGACTGATACACTTGTTTATATTGCGTTCCCAATTGTTTATAACAATTTAATTGTTTCAAAATTATTTTTTTGCCTATTTCGAAAATACCCTAGAGATATGGCGTAGGCGAATCCAGATATGTTTTTGGTTTATCAATAGGACTATTACTTTTGTTTAAATAAATTCCCCAATTATCAAATCTATATGTATAGCTGAATTCAGGGTCGTAAACTTCATGGGGCTTGCGTCACCTCTGAATATCATTTTAAAAAAATGTATTTATTTTTATGTATTCGAACATATTTCTGGGCGTTATACATACAAATTAAAAAAATAATTTTTTGGACCACCCTAATGTTCATACCTTGTCTAGTCCGCTCCCTACAAATATGGCATTGATTAATTATGTTTATTTATCAAAAATAATCACTGGTCGTCTTGTCAAATATTGAGCAGCTATGTTAACAATGAGATTCAGCTAAAGAATTTTTCGCAAATTCCACAAGAAAAACGGCATTTTTAGTTCCAAAATGCCTAAGACGAAAAAGATATCCTCATAAAATTGTTCATACCAATAACAATAATTGATAGTTATTCAAGTGTTTCAAAAGATTTCAAGAATTAGTTTTTAAGTGTTGATTCCACGTTAAAAGAACCACGTTAAAATGTTGAAAATAGTCGGAAAATTAATTTCTTAATTGATTTTGTTTAAACAATCATCAATTGTTATTGATTAAAAGCAAGAAATGGTTCATAATTTAATTGGCTGTTAATTCCCGGCTGAAAGGTGGTATTTTTTCGTTCATAAATACGTGAGATAATAGAATTTTGTTAAAAAAATTGTTCTCTAAAATAATAACTTTCGATTTTCATTGAAATATTCCTAAAGGTTAATAAATTAGTTAATAACATTTTATAACATTGAAACATCCAAGCTAGTGCGTCGGGAAACAGCCCAAAAGTGCATTTGTTGATTAGGTTTATTCAAATAAGTCTCAATTGTTATTAACTGACTAAACATATGATAACTAGGTGTCATTGCCAAGAAATTTTTGGTCGATTTCTTAGGAAAAACTTGATTAATTACATCATAAAGAGCTGATGTCGATAATGGCTCATAAAAGTTGTTTATAAAATAAATAAAAAATCAATAACTTTCATGAGTTAAATATAGAAGCTCTTCTTATCTATAAATTGTTGAGATTTAGTACGAATCATGTGATGAATCACAGCCAATCCCCTTGAAACAATTTTCGTGCAATTATTCCTATTTTAGTTTTCCAATTCTACGCAATGGGCATCCAAATATTTCTAGGGCCCCATGTTATTGATAATTCATTTGCAAAATATTATGCGTATTAAAAATGAAATTAATTTTTTTGATAATTATCACTAATTCTTTATGTAATATGATATAATTTTCCAATCTAACTTTTCAGGCATCAATTCAGCATTGATGTACTTTAGGAGTATACATTTGTCTCGTCAAGATTAAAAATTCGAATTTTGCAAACGTTTGTTGACTCTTCTGAAAAATCCTTGATATTGCGCTTGAGCTATTATGAAGATAAACACATCAAGTTTATTTATTCTCGGTCGTCTAGGCGCGAACGAAGCGAAAATATCAGCGTAGCCAAAAACGAATCAAGAGTTCGGTTGGAGTTGTGCCGAATCGAAATATGAGTGCGGACAAAAATGGGTTAGTCCACGCGCTACGGGCAAAAATGAGTTAAAGCTTTAACTCGTTTTTGCTCGTAGCGCGTGGGATAATTCGTTCTTGTGCTGAGAAATAATCAACCCGCTTTTGCTCCGACTCTTTTTTTACTCCGCTTCTGCTATGAGCCCCTCACTTGCAGTTAACATTCCTAAACACAGATTCTTCTATCTGGATTATTAACAAACACTACATTGAGGCTTTCGCCGTAGTTATTACATTAAAAGTTGTCGACGACGCTGTAGAAAGAGCTGTCGCTTTAATGCAACGGTTCAACCGGTCGCTGACTAAAAATGATAATCAGTTGCAGGCACTTTATCTGGAAATCCAAGGACAGATTGAAGGATTTCCTGCATGTGATAAAAATATCCTTTGAAAATAAATACACATGCAATACAAAAACTGAATCAGGAAAGATCTTACAAACTTCACTTCTCGTCTGTAAGCTTGATGTTTTCTGTAAAATTGATATTTTTTAGAAGAATTAAATTGTTTCATTTCTTAAATGAATTATAAACTTATTAGTCATACATTATAGATGATTGAAAAAAAATGATATTTGTATAATAAATATAATATTTTAAGCTCTAGGAAGGGTAGTTTTTCACTATATATTTTTGATCTAAGCCCCAGGACCACGGTTTAAAATTATTTTAAAAATAAAATAAAAATATATGCATTTATTTTTTCACCAAATAGAACAAGTTCAGCGGGTGCGTCATAAAAAAAAAAAGAACATTGCGTTTTTTAGGACACCCTAGTATACACCCCACAGGATCTTATCACGTGATTAAAAACTTTTTAACCTAAAAAAAAATTAACTCTATACTTTTATAAGTGGTATGAAACTATTCTCTATGCTTATACACCGTGCATAGTCTCATATACGTCGCGCTGTCAGCAAATAAACTCATATTGAATGAAGGCTTCGATATGTGTGTGTGCTAGTATTTATGAGAAAACTGAGCTTAGAATAATTAGATATGAAATAGATATGCGATTTTGAACTCTTATTATGTTTTATGAAAATTAATGTTTATCAAGCATAACATGGAATATTTTCGCAAGAGCCACGTTAAGTTTAAAAGCTGTTTGTCTGAAAATTAATGCAACAGTTTACAGCATAATCTTTCCCATTATTCTGTCAGTGTCTAGAATATAATCTTACACTTACAACATTGCATGAGTAATGTTTTAGAGGATATAGTCTGAATTATCTTAAGCATTGATAAAAGAGATAACGTTAAAGGAAGTCAGATTCTCTTTTTACAATTGAAGTTCTTAATGTCACGATAAATAACATAAGCCTTGAGATAGTGAAGGAATTTTATAATGTACACTTTCAGGGTCTTAAGATAGTGAAATTAATAAAAAAAATCCAAGACGGTCTTCAAAGTTAAAGAACGAAACTATTCAAAAGTACAGGGCAGTTCACTATATTTAAAGAATAATTTCAATTATATTAACGGATTTAAACCACGTTACGAGGAAAAATGAATCTGGCCAACATTAGAAAATCAAAAAGATTATATAATTGAAAAAGTGTTACTCAAGGAGGTACGGTCGCGCATACTATCTGCAAAAAGTTAGTCCTAAGTCTATGTCGGAGAATAATACAGTTTGAGTCATGCAAGTTTTATTAACCCTTAAATGTACAATATTCAGCTTATTTATGTCCAAGAAAGTCAAAAATTAGATAATTATGCCGGTATAATGTTTTATTAATTAATTTCCTTTCAGACCTATAAGAAAAATTTTGGCTAGGATTGTACACTACACATAGAAAAGTTGTGTAAACAGACGAGTATACACTAACTCCTCAAGATCTGAGCGTAAACGCGGCAACGTCGCATTTTTCATTGTGTCTGCTTTGACAGTTGTGCACTTTGACTGCAAGTGAAAACGTGAAATTTGTTGAAAATGACAGATCGATTAGTAGTTAAATGTGAATTTATGAAAAATAAAGTTTCTCATAAAATATTGAAAGATGTTGCGCATGCGCTAGACCCTCTAGGCCCTCCGGCAGCGTTGCCGGATAGCTACCACGTGCTTGTTCCATTTTTTGAAAAATTCAAAATTCTCATACTTTGCATACCTCTGAATCTCAAACTAACACATAGTAGTTTTTGAAAAAAACGGTAAGAATGTTTTACGAGTTACAGTTAGAAATGTAACATTTTCCTATGCTTCGGATAGGCTAAAACGTGTATAAGGGTTCAACTTTGATAGTACTTATCTCAGCTCAGGAGAGGACAATAGTTTTCAAATTTCGCAAACATTTTGATAATATTCCAAAGAACCTATAGCCAAAGGTTTTGGTTTTTGTTAAAAAATCCTTCTAAAATCTTTTGCCCACTAGTAAAATCTTTCTCGATATATTTTTTTAAGCTAAATTAGCTCGAAAAAATAGTCAAAAATTAGGCGACGATAAATTTATGTTTACACTTATTAACAAAATTGCAGTTGTTAATAAAAATTCCTTATAAAAAAACGAAAACGAGTGCATAAGATTGGGTTGAAGTTTCTGACATCTTGACTGACGAGCTTACTTTTTCGCTCGAAAACGCGAAAAAGTATTGTCCAAAGGTCTTGTGATATCCAAATTTTAAAGTTCAAAAAATTAAATTAAAAAAAATATGTGCTTATACAGAATGACATGGCGGAATTTTTTTCTATTTAACGTTTTTCTTTCCGATCTATATTTTCAATACTATAATTGAAAAAAGGATGCAAAAAGTTCGACAAACTCAATTATTTTTTAAAACATCAATCGTCTCCACTCAGACAAATATTATTGTTGCGTCGCAACACTTATTAAAATAATATATATTATTTCGCGCCTACGCGCGCATCTGCCGTATGTGTGTGTTGTGTGTGACGTGTGCTAGGGCCCAAAAACCTAACGCTGTGGCAGCACCTACTGTCGCTGCCTCGTACATCGTGGGGGTTTTCCGGCCAAGCTGGCAGTAGCCGACGACATCGTATAGCGTGCGGAGCTCCCTCGCGAACCAGCCGTCCCTAACGTACGGCAGGCATATTCTGCATTCTATCAAATCGCTTATCTTGTAAAAATCGATCCTGCCACCAACGTGGTTTGATATCTTATCTGTTGTGTGAGTGTGCACGAGTGATCAACGAAATATTTTGTGCAAAATCGAAGCACGTATGTGCATGGCGCGCGGCCATTGTTCTCCGCGCGACGTCAATCGCTTTCTATCTCAACATTTCGGTTTTGGGTGTGTGTTAATAAAAGGGTTTTTTATGCCGTAATAGGCTTTTTTCCCCATAACCGAGTGTATTCATTTATCAACCTCATTCCATATATTTCTTCGGCAATAAATGTAAATAAATGATAGAGTTCGCGTGTTCAAAGTGTAAAATCAAGTAACGTGGAATCAGTTGTGCAAATTCATAAAAGTTCATCTAAATTCACATCAAAAAACTTAACAAGGCTTCTTTACTTCGCCCAGTAAAAAGCCAAGATTATTCAATTATTGAAACTATTTGAAATTTAAAACACATACACATTATACCCTAGCGATGCCTACAAAATAAAGAAAAAATTTAAAAATGCCAATTGTTTAATAATCATTAATTGCAAATGGAGACCTGAAGGTAAGCACGTTTCTTGAGCTTCGGCGAAGAAAAGTATCGAGGGAACTTTAGAGTTGAAACAGCTTCCAGTGAGACATTTGTTCCTTAGTATTGGAGGAAGATTTCTGAAAATTTTTAGATCGATTCATTGAAAATTGGCGGAAATATCCATTTTGTAAGAAAGGACGCAACGTCGTCTACGGTTGCATCGTTCGCAGATTCAAGCTCTTCTCAACGTTAGTACTCTCGCCTTTACACTCTCCTATTAAGAACTCGTATTTTAAAAATTAAACATGAAAAAAAATCTGCTGTTTCCTCCAATTAATAGAAAATCTAATCTATACAATAATAATTTGTTTAAAAGATGTAGATCAACATCTAATTATTAGTAGAAAATAGTATCATATGTATTAGTAACAATTTATATTATAAGAAACAGAAAAAAATCATAATTGGCGCGAAAAACTTGCATACCCCGATTTATCATTCATGGGGTTTGTTTGGAACCCTATAAAACAGACTTATGGGGGTAATATTTAAAAAATGATTATTCATTTGTATTCTTTAGCTCATTGTAAAGAGAGAAGTTGAGTTTTAACTCGATTTACGTAATATTGACGATTCTGAATAAAATGTGATTATCTTTGTAATTTAGCATAAGCAGATTTAGAAAGAATAAAAGTAGTATATAAAATCAATTTTCCTGTGCTAAAATGGCGAACAAAATGTCTGATTAATTGGTCAACTATTTTATCCGATATATTACACCGAAATTTATAATTTTATAGATTTTACAAAATAGTAAAATCCCTGATAAATAATAATCTGTCAAGAAAAAGTGATTACATTTGTAATATAGCATAAAAAGGTTTAGAAAAAATAAAAGGTGTATTTAATTTTAATTTTCCTGTGTTAAAACGTCGAAAAAAATATATGATAATT
>CAKNWT010253552.1:0-11914 GCA_932066315.1 Andricus coriarius | reverse complement strand
GCCAAGGCACTTGCGAAATGGATGCAGAAAGCTGTCATCCTTGGGTCGCTTCGTGTCCTCAAGACACACGAGGGTTTCGCCGGACTGTCGTTTTGATTTCATCGTGTCCTGTGACCACCCCTCTCACGGTTGTGAGACGTGAACATGAATGTGATTTACCGCGGTCCTACTGGGAGCCGGTGTCATTTTTTTAGATGGCAGTTGCTCCCAGTGAGACCCTGCGGTGGTTGTTTAACCTTGTTTTTTAATATATATATATATATATATATATCATATATAGATAGATATGCAAGCTTTTATGCATATGCATGATCTTACGTGTGGTGACATCAAGGGCTTTAAGTTCGTCTTCGCCCATTGAACCACCCCAAACGAGGAGAGTATAACCGGGATAGCAAGCATGTTACTCGCAGATACCTGTTACTGATACTGATGTTACGTCCTGAATGCGGCTTTGAGGCACGCGCAGATAGGTATAGGTCTTTCCAGTGTTAAGATGTCTAATAACACTTATATCCACAAGCTCAGGGTCCTTGGGAACGCTAACAATCTTTTCTTTCTTCAGATGAATTTTGGCACATTTATCCAATCCAAAGTCGGTCCCAATCCCTCCTGTGTACTTCTTGACGATATTTATGGCAGTTTGAAGTTTTCTTTTACCAGAGGCATAGATCTTCAGGTCATCCATATAAAATACACGAGTGACCTTATGATCGCGCTGGTTAGTATCGCCACAGAGGTATGCAAAAGAATTTTGTAGTGTGAGAGATAGAGGCAGAAGTGTGATGCAAAAAAGCCTTCGTTGTCACACGATAATTTCCAGATGAGATAGTATCTCTAGTTTTCCAAAGAGCCATCAATCTCTCTATGCATCTCACTATGTCAATCCAGGTAATTGGCATCCACACCATCCACTGCGGAATGGGCGTTTCCGATTTTAAATATGAGGTGAATATGCGGGCCAAATGTTGTTGTGTAGAAGTAAACTTCCTGCACCGGAAAAGTTCTTCGTGGATAATATAGTCAGTATCTTCTTTTAACTTGAGTGTTTTCGGGATATTGTATACCTCTCCGCAATAAGTCTCTACCTTGCTGGGCTTGGGTGGCTTTTTCACAGAAACAGAGTGATCACTGAAGAGGCGAGATGGGTCAGCGAGAAACTTTGGACTCCCTCTGATCCATCTTTCCCTCTTCTGTATTCTCCTCCTTGTGTCAGATAACAGGCGTATTTTGTCAACAATATGCTGCTTGATTGTCAGCAGCTTTAACTTGTTCAGTGTGTGCTTCAAGATCCTCAGTTCTTGGACGAACTTTCGAACCCTTTCCGTGAACGGTCTACCAGATATTATGTAGACAATCTTCTTGTTCAGTTAATGCAAGCGTCTTTTGGTCTTTTGATTTATCGTCAGCTTGAGCCATCAATTTGAGTCAGCCAAAGCTCTGGCAGCACCATAAACTGAGCAATTGATGGTTCTGAGGTCGGCCTCTTGCGAGATTTCTCCACGAAGGGAGGCATCCATTTCAGCCAGATCTTTAAGTTTAGGAGGAACTTGCATGTTAATGTCCCCTCTTGTCCTGAAATCGTGATCATCTCTCAGAAGGTGCCTGCTTTCCGCGGATGGTCTTAGTATCCATTTTTCCAGGGGTAGGCACGTTGATTTCGCAACGATTGAATTGAAATGTGCCTTCGCTCTGGGTGTCTTTGGGACCACAGAGTATGCATACACGCCATAAAGCCTCGGTGAACAGGGATAATGCTAGCATCGTAGCAGTCTAGCAAGTCATTCTTGAGTTGATTTGTCCACTCAATTTGGGCGTTTCGCCGGTTCGTCGGCGTGTTTCCATCTAAATTATTTTCAGCACCCCGAACTCTAGGATGATCGGCATTGTTTGTCGACCCATTGTCGGGTGCTCTGCGTGTTCGATCGTTTTGAACCGCATCTACAACTTTTTGGTGTGCAA
Source organism: Andricus coriarius (assembly GCA_932066315.1). NCBI lineage: Eukaryota > Metazoa > Arthropoda > Insecta > Hymenoptera > Cynipidae > Andricus > Andricus coriarius. The sequence goes on along the minus strand of CAKNWT010253552.1, from coordinate 9,952 downwards.
GGATAAGGCTTCATACTCTGAGAAAGGCGTAGCAGAATGTCGGGAGAACGTACTCATCGATAGATGTGTCTGTAAAGACGCAGCATTCTATCAGCGTTACCTATGGATGGCCTGGATTGATTACCGGAAAGTTTTCGATTCAAGCTCCCATAGACATATTGTCTGTCTGTTGGAAAGCTTAAAGGTTCATCCACACATCAAGGTTTGCATGGAGAGATTAATACTGTTTTAGAGAACCGGATTTACTATCTCATCTGGAAAACATCGTGTGACCACTAATAGTGTCACTAATAGTGCCATTCTGAAGGGTACCTCTGCGGCAAATCTGGAAATCGATAGCATAATGTCACTCATGTATTTTACATGGATGATCTTAAGATCTATGGTGAAAATCAAGGGAAACTACATCTAGCTCTAAATATTTTCAAAACGTACACTCAAGAGATTGGAATGGAGTTCGGGTGAGAAAAATGAGCCAAGGTTCATTTAAAGAAAGGAAAACTTAATGTCATCCCGGAAGACCCTGAGCTTGTCAACAGAAGCGCCATACATAGAGTCAATTGTCGAGAATGAGAAGTGCCGGATATACTGGAACTTCATATTCTTGAAAATTGTTTCTGTTGTGCACCCGAGGCCTGACATAGTTCTTCTTGACTTCGAGAAACGAACCATGTTCGTTATCGAATTTTCGGCACCAGCTGACAAAAACATCATAGCCAAGGAGAATGAAAAGAAAGAGAGGTACAAAGAACTTATAAAGCAGTTGCGACGGCTATACCCGGAATATTCCGTTAAGCTAATCGTCTTGATCATCGGCGTTCTTGGAGGTGCCAAGGTTTCGCTGGTTAATAGGTTGAAAAGCATCCCTGCGTGTCAAGAAAATGCTAAAACACTTGCAGGGAAAATGCAGAAGGCGGTCGTCCTTGGGTCGCTCCGTGTACTCAGGGTGCACGAGACTTTTGCCGGATCATCGTATTGAATTCGTTGCAGACTGTAACCACCTATCTCACGGTCGTGAGACGTGGTCACAGCTGAAGTTTTACCGCGATTTCGCTGGGAGCGGGTGCAACTTTTCAGATTAGCTCCTGCTCCCAGCGAAATCATGCGTTTGTCCTTATGACAAACTTTTAACTATATATATGTATTTATGTATGTATGTATGTATGTATGTATGTATGTTTGTATGTATCCTTTAGAATCGAACCGAAAGGTCTGTGATAAAGCCACCGAACGCGTCCTCGGTTAGCGGATAGAGGATCCCTGTTTCAAGGGTTTATGCTGACCCTGATTACAATTATTAATAAGCAGTCTCGGACAATTGTCCAGGGATGGTCCCGAAGGAATCACCCTTAAGCGAAGGCTGTTGAGATGATTGGCTGCGAACTGCTAACGCTAGCCAAAGCATCCTCAGCAGGCACAGTTGATGTTCCACTGTTTAACTTTTGTCGCAGATGTTCTTGCTGGTCAGCTGTCTGATTAGTGAGATCTGTCTGTGCATCTCGCACATTGCCACTGTCCCACATGCTGAGGCCACCAGGCAGCGGTCGCTCCAGGAGCGCCTCGATGATCCTCGGGAAGCGACAAGCGTTTCAAAATATTTAAAACACCCTCTATGTTAAATTATAGGTTTTGGTGTTCCTCTTAGTCCCTTTCCTCTTCATTCTCTGTCTGTCTCGCATGGGAAACCCTATCAGTAGCAATGTTACAGCCAACATAGCCGTCAAAGTCATGATGGGAAAGAGCAAGACCTGCCACGACGGCAACGCGAGAAAACCTTCGGTAGGGTTATCATTATTTTATTATTATTATTATTATTATAACATTAAACCATATCCCTTTCAGGGTAAGCGTCACTCATTCGGTTCTATCAGGGAGTTCATATGAGAAAAATGATAAAGGGGATTGTACTGTGGGGGGGGGGGGGATTATAGATTTTCAGATTAACATTTACAATTACTTTACAAAGTCACCATGTAAAGATCTCCACTCGGGATTATTAGTATCCCAGGTCTTTCGTTTCAGGCCTCATTCACTCCACTGACACTCTTCATCATGCATTTCTTATAAACTATTTGTCGCCACACTTTCCCGTCCTGGCATGCCTCATTAGCTTCCTTCACGTCAATGCATTTCCTCATGCAAGCTCTCGTATTTCTTTGACTTTTTATATCCCTTCCACATCCTTTGAAGGCTATATTTTTTTTAATTACTAAAATCTATTTTTTTGTGTTTAATTATCGTAAAAATAATTTAATCTATGATTTTAGATAGTAATAACTCATTATAATGTCATATGTGTTATCTTAATGTAATAATCTATATTTCGGTACCTCCATGCTAAAGCCTCCAATCTGGGGTTGGCAGTCTAAAGTCTCCAATCTCGTTTTGAGTTGGCACTTAACGCCGCTTAGTTAACCATATTCGGAAAAAATTGTAACTTCCCACCAAATGCTCGGTTTTTGGATTTTTTTTATTAATTACTTTTATTTTATGTCAGGCAACGCCGAGAAAGGATTCATCCCAATATCATTATCGGAAGACTGCGTTTTATCCCCTCAAGCGCTCTAAAATGTACACGAAAATTTGGAAAAAAATTATAACTTTTCTCTGAACGTTCGGTTCTCGAATTTTATTTGAATAATTACTTATACTCGATATCGGATAATGCTACACTAACGTAATTCCAATCCTATTTCTTGTAATTGTTTTATTTTTTGATTATCTAAATTAAGAAAGTTTTTTGCACTAATTTCGGAACAGGCAAATTTTTGTAACACATTTTTAAAACGTGGTAAATGAAGTGTTATAGAAAATTCAAATCCAATTCGAATAGTCGAATTCAATTCTACCTTGATGGATGGTTCATCCGCAAATACAATGAAAATGTATTTTTTATGGTTTTTAAATATAAAAAGATATTAAAAGTGCGGTGTCCGATTGTTTCATATAAGGCGGCCTAAATTTTTGTTATGAGAAAAATAATCTGCTCATTTTAAAGAATTGTGTGTAAATTCAAAAAAAAAATTTTGATACGTCATATTATTTAAATTTTTTAGCTATAATTAGAGGAACTTCGGTGAATAATATACTACGTTCTCAAATCGTGTAATATTTTCTGTAAAATCTATAAAAAAATTTATCTTGTCACTTTCCTGGAAAATAAATGGAGTTTTTCTGTCTACCGAAAGGTTTATTTGTGCGCACTACATTCTAGTATTTTACAATATGGATGTACATACATTACTTCAATCACTATTTTATTTATTTTTTTTTTGTTTTTTGTCCATAGGAGTTTCGAGAGCTCACCAGCTGGATCTTAAAGGTTTGTTTATTGAGATAAAATTCATTGATGCCCACAGAAGCGTGATTTAGATCAGGCTACTTTTTCCAAACTCACGTTTTTAGCAGTTCTAGAAGCTTTTCATGTAACATTTTGTAAAAAATGCTTTTTAGTGTAGTAGAGAGTGAGTTATTGTACCGGTGCTGGGCGCGGCGACTATCACAAATAACAACCCTTTTTATTGATTTTTATATTAATTTTTTGCATGAAATGGCTTTTTTAGTTTCAAAATAGTGCTGTAATGTTATTTCTGTTTTAAACTACGTATCAGACGAGTATTTATAAAAATACAGCTTTGACGAAAACACAGGCTTTAGGTTGTTTGGAGGCCATTGAGGCCCGACCTACCTACCTACCTTCCTTCTTTTGAGGGCAGGCCAGGCCCATAGAGCATTCTCATTAAGCCATACAAATATGAGATTGCGGAACCTCTGGGGGAATAACAGTACTGGTATAGCCCTATAGTTTGTGCGTGTTCCTAGATGTTTTTAAAGTGTTTTTTTAATTATTTTTTTTTTAAATACGGAGTGAGTATTTGCCGAAAATGTCGGAAGATGTGAAGACCCCCCCTCGTGAAAAGAAATACCAACTTAAAACTACAGTATAGGCAGGTCTAGACCTGTCTTAAAATGATCTTTAACTGATCTTTTCTGCTCCCCAGAAGACCACAGTCCTAAAGTCCCAGCCAGCAGTTTAAACCCCCAATATCCATAAATATAACGGAAACTGGTGGAAGCCTCTAGATCGTATAAATGCTCATAAATCAGCCCAGCTTCTTTAGGACTATTAGGTATAGCTAGTCTGTTGATACAGACAGCTGTCCTTATTTTAGAGAGAGAGAGAGAGTGGTGTCTATTTCAATGCCTTAAACATGATGCAGGTATAGGCTAAAGGGTACAGACCAGAAAAAGACCAAACGTTGTTTGAAACTGATCTTAATGTGGTATTAAGTTGATCTCTCTTTTCACGAGGGCCGATACATCAAAAAAATTAAAACAATCGAAAATTTTGATCTGTACACTCTGAAAGATGAAGATTTTAGTGAAAATGTCAGTGCAGTGCCCTCGATCACTACATTGAATATATTGTCATTTTAGTCAATCCCACAGTTCTTGAATAATAAATTATTTAAAATCATATAAAAGTTTGGAAGCTTATACATTTTATGATGCTTTTTTGTGGTAGAGGGGAAGTGCAAGGAGTTTAATGGTACTTTTCTGCATCTGCGTGAGGTAAGTATAACATTAGTGTATTTTTAGGTACAATTTAGTGTTCTTAGTTATAATTAGCTATTAATATGAACATTCACATTAAATAATATTACTCTGAATCATGGAATTTGTTATAATTTTTGTTATCAAATTCCATTGTTGATGTAAAATGCCAGAGCAGCTTCTTGATATTTTGAGGCTAGGAATTTTTAGAATGCAAGAGCGAACTGGCCGCAGAATTAGGTAATTCGTGTGATATCAGGTGATTTTATCAAGCCGCTGCAAGATTGCATTCTTTTTTGACACTTTAATGTAAATCACTGGTATATCTACAAATATCTATAACAAATTATTTTTTTCCATGAAACATGGAAATTCGTGAAATTTTGCATACAAATTTCACAAAAATTTTATGTCAAATTTTGCGTACAAAAACCTAGGAACTATTTTAATCAGGATTGAAATGAAAAATAGCTTTTCATGTTTTCATCCTGTCTTTTTTCTTTACATTTTTCAATGCATGCAGTATTTAATCCTAACCTCAAAATCTCAATAAGCTGCTGTCGCATTCTACATCAGCAATGGGATTTGATAACAAGAATTATAACAAACGTCATGCTTCACAGGAATATTGCTTCACCTTAATGTTCATATTAATAGCAAATAATAACTAAAACATTATATTATAACTAAAAATACACTAATGTTATACTAACCTTACTCAGAAGGAGAAATGTATCATTAAATTCCTTGAACTTCACCTTTACCACGAAACCAGCTACATAAAATGTATAAGCTTCCAAACTTTTAGATGATTTTAAATAACTTATGGTTTACGAACTGTGGTGTTGAATAAAGTATGACAATATATTCACTATAGTGATCCACGGCACTGCAATGACATTTTCACTAAAATCCTCATCTTTTAAAGCATACAGATCACAATTTTCGATTTTTTCCATTTTTTGGTTGTACGGGTCTTCACATCTCCCGAAGATTTTGCTAAATACTCGCTCAGCATTTCGAAAAAACAAAAACAATTTTAAAAACCTTCAGCAACACGTGCAAACTATAGAGTGTACAGGCACTGTTATTCCCCCAAAGGTCGGTGGGAGCGCGTGACGTCACAAGTGAGAATGCTCTATGTCTAGCTCTTTTTCAGGGCGTATTACTTTTTTTTCAATACTTTGAATCTTATTGCAACATTTTTCAAAAGCTTTGACAGTCATTTACCTAACGCCTAACCATGTATTTTTTCACAATCTCAGGCCTGCGGAAACAGATAAAAAAGTATTTGACAGAAATTAAGCACTTACAGCATATTTGCAAAGACTTAAAGTATCAAAAAGTATTACTTTAATAGGTGAAGCATTTTATTATACTTCTGATATCATAAGTTAATTCTATGAACGTTTTACATGTATTAAAATACTTGTGTGAATCGCGTAATTTTAATATTGTTTTGTTTATATACCTATATTAAAATTTGAATTTGGAACAAAACACGGAATATAAAACAACTAGGAATGAACTATGATTAATCAAGATTTATCTTTAACTAGAAGTAAACTAAAAATTAAAGAAAACATTATTAACTCAGCTTGGCTTTCCATGGAGCAAACTGTTTTATAAAGTTATCTCACTAAAGCACTTATATCAAAGCATAATTTGATAAATTTTCCAAATTTAAGGTAACTTCAGTGGATGAGCAAGTCAGGTTCTAGCTCAAGAATCCTACCTTGCCGACATCGAGAATCTTCTAAGCTGTAGTGATTCATGTCCATGCTAAATTTCTAGAACGTTTTGGATGACGTCACAGAATAATATTGCGTAATTATGAGAGCCGAATTCATGTAAACAGCTTCAAGGTTATTTCTTATCTCAATTAAAAATTTCGCGTAAATACTTTCAAGTTTATATTTTGCTCTGTCCTAGCATTTTCTACTACTGTCTTTATTTATTTAATGCGCAAAAGATGCAGGTGTGTAGGTGAAATTTGATATGAAGGGCTATGTATGACATCCTGTTTTGTCTATATTTATTTGATTGAGTGCTTCCTTATGGATGATAAATTTAATGAAAAATGCCTGTCTTTATTTATTTAGTGCGCAAATAACTCGTTAAAAACATTCGGCAGTCTGGAACCTTCTGGAACTTTATGATAAAGAGGCAGATATATTATTGGAGAACATTCTACAGTTGTAGTGGTTTGTTTTCATACTAAGTTTCTAGAATATTTTTGATGACATAATTAAATCATACTGTGCAATTTTGGGAAACTAATTTCACGTGTTTCTAGGCGTATCGATTATAATTTATAATCTTCTAGAACTTAAAGATAAAGAGGAAGATATAATAGAAAATTGAAATTAAAAAATAGTCGAAATCAATAGAATAATAAAGATAAGAAAGTATTAAGGAATAAGGCATTTCTTATGGTAGGTGGTATACTCGGGATTCTTATCGCTTTATTCTAGTATCAAGTATCCAGCGAGGACTAGCAGTGAGAGATAACATCAGACGTGTTTAAACGTTTTGATTTTCGAAACATTGATGAACTAACCGCCTAAGGTTGCATGCATTTCATTGGACTCTGCTTTCGTTCTCTGGAGATCAGTTCTTTTTACTGTTCTCAAAAGTTTGATTTCTTAATCAACCCAGAAAGTTTGATAATAATTCTTTGCAATTAAGCTGGCTCCGTCAAGCTCTCGACGTGTCACATGTAATAACATACTACAAACAATTTCGAGACTCGAGAGAGAGATAACACAGCATGCATTTCATTCCAGGCTGTGTCACACACGTGCTTTATCTTATATATTATAAGAGTGTTATTTAACCTGCCAATAAGTATCTATATCTAATTTTAGAAAAACAAAAGGACAGGTTTAAAAACCACCGCAGGGTCCCACTGGGAGCAACTGCCATCTAAAAATGACATCGGTTCTAGTAGAACCGCGGTATATTACACTTGTGGCCACGTCTCACGACCGCGAGATGGGTGACATAATGAAATTACGACGACAGGCCGCGAAATCCTCGTGTGTCTTGAGAACACGAAGCGACCCAAGGATTACAGTTTTCTGCATTCATCTCGCAAGTGCCTTGACGAATTTTGGGCACGCGGGAATGGCTTTAAGGTCACGAGCTTGTGATAGTTTCGGACCTTCGAGAAAACCGATAACAGTCTTGGGGAACAATGTCAGGCCTCGAGTGTGCAACGGAGACTGCTGTCTGAAAATCGTAGTTCCAGAAAATTTGGCACTTCTCGTTTTGGACAATTGACTCTATCTCCCTTGGAGCGTTCGGCAGGGCAGGGTCGCTGCCAACACCGCACCGTAAGAGCGAAAAAGATGGTAATAAAGCACTCTTAGGGCCGCATTATGTCTGTAGATATATGTTGCTCCCGCATGGGTGGGACACCCAGCTGGTATGTGTTCTCGGTACTCTGCGTGTGTATGACATGCTCTGGGCCTATCACTGGAAACTTCTTGACATGAAATGCGGTCACGGTATACAGAGGTGGAAATGACACCGTCCTGGCATGTGAAAATAAAACCTTCTGTATCTGAATTAAGCCCTGATGATCTGAGGAGAGCGAAACTTTGCTCCTTCGGCAAGGACTGTTTTTCTACATTCCTGTGCAAATGTCCGTGCATTTTCTTGTCGAGTAGCTCTTGATGGAATTTTTGAACTTCTGCTTTTTTCACTTCGGCTTTCAGAAGTGAGGCATCTAGATGAAGTAATGCACTTTCCTCACTTCTGATATTAAAATTCTGGACTTTGTAAAGGAACGCTCCTTCACCAATCATCTCGTGTTTCCTGACTATTTTCAGGAGAGGATCTCTGCCATTGGCTACGATATAAGCTGTACTTAGAACAATTCGGTTATGCAGACACTGGAAATTCAGAAGCCCGCGTCCGCCTTGACGGCGTGAAACGTATAATCGCGGAACTCACGAATTGATATGCAAGCTTTTATTCATATGCATGATCTAACGTGAGGTGACGTCAAAGGCCTCAAGTTCGTTCTTCGTCCATTGAACCACCCCAAACGAGTAGAGTAGAACCGGGATGGTGAGCATGTTAGTCGCAGCTACCTTGTTCAACGCCAACATATTGGAAGACCAAATCTATCGAAGAAGATGCTTGCATCTGCTTCGGAGAGACTCCTTTACTGATGTTACGTACTGAATGCGGCTTTGAGGCACGTCGAGGTATGTATAGGTCTCCCCAGTGTTAAGATGTCTAATAACACTTATCTCCACAAGCTCAGGATCCTTGGGAACGCCAACAATCTTTCCGTTCTTCAGATGAATTTTGGCACATTTATCCAAACCAAAGTCCAGCTCAATCTCTCCTGTGTACTTCTTAACGATATTTATGGCAGTTTGAAGTTTGCCTTTACCAGGTGCATAGAGCTTCAGGTCATCCATATGAAATACATGAGTGACCTTATGCTCTCGCTGGTTAGTGTCGTGACAGAGGTATCTAGAAGAATTTTGTAGTGCGAGAGATAGAGGCAGAAGTGTGATGCAAAAAAGCAAAGGGGTCATGGTATCGCCCTGAAGGACGCCCCACTGGGAGGTGACGTTGTTTATTGTCACACGATGACAGGACGCGTTGATGGGCTCTAGCGTCTTTACAGACACACCTGTCAAATAGCAGGTTCTCTCGGAAGCCTGCTACACCTTTTTTCGAGCCACGTTACTCGTACATCTCACGCTGCACAGGCTCAATTCGCCGAACAATCCTGTTGTTTAGGACAGCTGTAAAGATCTTATACAGTGTGCTTAAACAAGTCATTGGCCTGTAATTCTCTGGGTTGGACAAGTTGCCTTTCTTCGGTAGGGGTATAGTGTGTCCTTGTCTCCGGCTTTAAATATGAGGTGAATTTGCGGGCCAAATGTTGGTGTGTAGAAGTAAACTTCTTCCACCAGAAGTTCTTGATACAATCTGGTCCAGCACCGGCCGAGAATTCGATCACGGATATAGTTCGTTTCTCGAAGTCTTGGAGAACAATGTCAGGCCTCGAGTGTGCAACGGAGACTGCTGTCCGAAAATCCTAGTTCCAGAAAATTCGGCACTTCTCGTCTTGGACAATTGACTCTATCTCCCTTGGAGCGTTCGGCAGGGCAGGGTCGCGGCCATCACTGTAGAAGCGACAAAGATGTTAATAAAGCACTCTTAGGGCCGCATTATGTCTGTAGATGTACGTCGTTCCTGCATGGGTGGGACACCCCTATAGTATGTGTTCCAGGTACTCAGCGTGTGCATGACACGCTCCTGCACCTATCGCTGGGAACTTCTTGATATAAAATGCGATCCCGGTATGCTAAGGTGGAAATGACACCGTCCTGGCATGCGAAAATGAAACCCTCTGTACCTGAATTAAGCCCTG
>CAKNWT010253549.1:0-13982 GCA_932066315.1 Andricus coriarius | reverse complement strand
CTCTCGGAAACAGGCGTCCGGAACCGGAGCGAACAGCAGAAGAGGAGCAATAGGGGTTGCCTAAATCGCCATAGATGGTCCAGGGGGTTCTTCCCGAAGTGGTCCAGGAGGAACTTTCCGAAAAAGTCCAGGTGGACCTGCCCCAAGTGGTCCATGGGGGCCTTGGGGCAGAGGCTCGAGAGGATGTTTTTATTTCTAGTACCTCAAAATAGCACTTTTAAAAGTTTGGTTAACGTGATTCAATGGATAGAAAATTATCTCAAAATTTCTAATTTTTACTAGATAATGGGAAGGGTTTTTCTTCCCAAATAATAAGCAGTGGCTGATCAATTAAATGTTCTTAAGGTCCCCTTAAACAATTAGCTAGACGCACAGGTAACAAGTCACTGTCAAAGCGAAAACCAACAAAGCTGAAATTGAACCTTCACCCGTGGTACAAGAATCAAACCCTCCAGCATCGATATCTCAAAATAAGTCTCTTTCGTAAATTTCCCATTTTTGCTTACCTTCTAGGACAGAAGGAACAGGGATGGATGACGTACACGTTCCAGTTGCGTCGAGATTGGTTGCTTTAAGGAACCATGATCGTAGCTTCTGGAGCCTACAACTTCTCACGTCAAATTCTTATTATTGATAATTGTACTCGTTTTAACACCACCTACGAGGTAAAGTAACGAGCGCGTTTTTTTCTTATGGTTTCTCCATTAGACCTAATCCCTACGGATGGATGTATGTATGAATTGATGAATGGATTTTTGGATTATCTTTTGATGTATTAATTTTGATATTTGTTAACTGGTTACTTTTCTTCGTTTTGAAATTCCCGATTAACCCATGTTTGCTTCTATTGTGCAATCCTTCTCAGATTGTTCTTCTTCTTCACATGAATCCTATTCTTCCTGAGTTTGCGGATGGTAGCTTCGATTTCTTCCTCTCCTTCCTCTTTATCAGATTCGCTCAAAATCTCGGTAACTTTTGCCCAGTCCTGCCTGATTCAATTAATGTAAATGATAACAAATTTCAGCACAGCCTTCCTGCAACCACATAATGAGTAGCATCCTCTTTTGCATTTGCAGGAGAGGAATTTGAGAAGATCCTCAGGAGCAGAATCTTCTGTCTTTGTCACTCCAGTTATAACGGTACAAGATCCTGGGTCTTGAGACTCTTCTCAAATTCATCTCCTGCAAATGCAAAAAAAGATTTGTCTTGGCATGCGGTTGCAGGAAGGCAGGGTGAAATGTTCCGTTATTTGCATGAATTGCAACGGGCAAGACTGCACAAACGTTGCCGAGATTTTAAGCGACTGAGGATGAAGAGGATTCAGGCGAAGAAGAACCTCCAGAGAAGAATTGCACAATAAAAGCACAAACGGGTCCATTGAGAACCTCAAAAACGAAGAAAAGTTACCAGATCATACACATCAAAATAAATACATCAAAAGATAATCTAAAAATGAAATCAAAAAGTAAGAACATATCAATTTAACATGGCCGTTCCGGTTGGCCCCTGTTGTCTTTAAAATCGATTTTGAAAATAAAATTTTTGAAACATGGCCATGAAATTTCCTACAAAGCCATATGTTTCAAAAATGTAACCCTCTGTCTTGACTAGCTTATCCCTACTTTGTGATGTACACCACGTGAAAACCTCACTGATACAAAGTATATGAATGTTAGTGCAAGAGTTTCGGGGTCGTATCCATTTAAAACATCCATGGGCCCCCTGAATCAGATATTTTCTTAATAATAAATAAATTATTAATAAGAAGTATTAACAATAAAGTATCAATATTAAAGTTTAAGAATATTCATCCAAATTGCTTTAAATTGGATACAAAATGACAGATTTATGATATGAAATCATCATATGGAACATAACCTCCATAAGGAAACGTCAAGTGAACAAAAAACCTTTAACCCTGCGTCCCCTACGTGTAAGTGAGAGACACCGTACCCCACGTGGGGCCTACATGGACCCCACTTACTTTCACGACGAAAGCGGTGTGGAATCGCATTGGACCGGCGTCAAAATATTATTTTTGCTTTTTAGTAACACGAACAAAAATATGGTAGGTAATCAAAGCAAACAGGATACAAGTAGAGAGTTTAAAATAAAGTTTAAACCTTATCAGATACAAAAGACAACCTCCTTATACTACTGACTAGCGAAATCACACTTCAAAAATATAAACTGGAACAAAAAAACACTACACTTTGAATATGAGAAAACTTCGCAAATTTTTATTGCAAATTCAGTCTTGAGGCATCAACTCGACAAGAATACATAAAACTAATAATAGCAACGTGGGGTCTGAGCAGACTCTAATCACGTTTTTCAACAAAAACCTTAGGAAAAAAGGGATTACATACCTCAGAGATTAAAGCGCTCTTACTGGCGTCTTGAGAACTATTGAGAGGAAAGATACTCTACGCGACAGGCAACGGGATGCAAAATTGCGAACGTCATAAGGAAATTAGTGCATCTGGGGTCTGGCTAGACCCCACGTGGGGGACGGAGGGTTAAGTGGAAGAATTGTTCAAAATTAATTTAATTCACATTTAATTTAAGGTAACGTTGTGTGTTAAAACGATTTTTTGCAAGATTTAATTCAATTTTTGCGCCTAAAAGGTCATTCCACATTCTGCAATAGTAGGAAGGAGAAGTTATGTTTCGGTGACAGGAAGAAAGAAAATTATGCAAAAAATTTAGAATTCCCTAATTTTTAATTTACTATACTTCCTAAATTATTCAGGTAAGTCGCAATTATCACACTGAAAATTGTTCTTTTGATTACTCCTTTCATTTTGCAGACTCGACATCTTTTATGATTTGCAGTTTTTTTTATCAGGCGATAAAGGGAAATTTTAACAAATATGCGACAAAGTGGATAAAAAGTGACAGGTTTATGATAGGAAAACATGTGAAACATAACCTCAAGAAGGAAACGTCAAATTGAACAACATACCTTTGAGTGCAAGAATTGTTCAAGACTCATCCAATTTAAGGTAACGTTGTGTCTTAAAAGGATTGTTTGCTGCAAAATAAAAGAAGTAAACAAAAGAACAATTTTCATGTGTGAAGAATCCGACGTACCTTTATGCATAGAAGAATTCTTTGTGTATCATATTCAAACAAGATAATTATTAATTAAAAATTAGAAAATGCTAACTTTATTGTATGATTTTCTTCCTTACCTGCCACGAATACATAACTTCTCACTATTGCAGAAAGTAAAATTACCTTTTCAGCACGAAAAATTCATAAAATCTTGCAAAAAATTGTTTTAATACACAACTTCACCTTGCATTAAATGCAAATTAAATGAATTTTGAACAATTCTTCCACTCAAAGGTATTTTGTTCAATTTGACGTTTCCTTCTTGAGGTTATGTTCCACATGATGGTTTTCGCTTCATAAACCTGTCACTTTTTATCCAATTTTTTTTTAATGTTCTTCAACTTTAATGCTGATACTTCATTTTGAGTATTTTGTAGTTATAATTTACGTATTATTTAAAAAGTTTCTATAGAGGGGCAATTGTGCCCCTCGAAATAGCTATACAATACAGCTCTGTCGCACTGACACATATCACGTTACGTAAATGAGCACTACTATTGGTTGCTCCCTTTCTACATGCCTCATTTGACGATTTTTGGCGATAACGGTCAAATGACCAGGCAGAGGGTTCATTTTCAAAATCGATTCCAAAGACAACAGGGGCCAAACGGAACGGCCATGTGAATTTTATATGCCCCCACACTATCCAGCTGCTCAATTCATACATACATCCATCCATCCATCCATCCATCAATTCATCCATCCATATAGATTAGGCCTAATGGGGCAACCACAAGAAAAAAAATGCGCCCTTTGCTTTACCTCATAGGTGGTGTGTAAATGAGTACAATTATCAATAATAATTATTATAACTACTATTTTAAAATAAATGATAATAGTTCAATATTATTATAAAATTATTAATGATGTTAACAATTAATAATTAATTGATAATAACTTCAATTTCAGGTTATAATACGGCATTTATGCAGTTTTTATATATAAAGTACACTTAACGTTAAACTTGACCCTGAAAAGAGTTTACTTATAGGATGCACCTAACAGGAGATATTTGGAAAAAACGGATTTTGGGCGCCAATTTGATCTCTTCAGCATTTTTTTAGCTAAAAGTATCTATTGCCTGGGCTAAATTATGTGAAACAATTCCGGAATACCAAACAAAAGTGCCTAACCGTGGGAAAGTCTTTATTAATTGATACTGTTATTACATTGATTAGTTGTTACATTTCTGATAATTTCTTGTGTAATTTTGAATACCCTATTTTGTTTGTTAATTTCATAAATTTGTTAATTTTGCTAAATCTTTGAGTGATTATTCATTTCGATATTTTACATTTTAATTCAAGATAAGCTTCAACTTTAAGATACACCCTATATCATCTTTCTTTTATAAAGACTGAGCTTAGTTAAATCATTCCGCCGTTGTTTAATAATTATATCTTATTTAAAGTGTAATTTCATGTGTTACAAGAGTTAGAATTGAAATATTTTGATTTAATTGTTCTGAATAGACCTGACGCTCAACAATTTATTTAATCTTAAGATTTAATTTATGTAAAAACGCCGCACAAAGGAAAAAGTCTACTTTTTCGTTTCAAACTCGTAGAACTTTTAATAGGAATCACCTACAGAGATCCATCTGTTTAAATTATAGATGAATATCTACAGAATATAGGAAAAATACAGTGAAGGTGTAAGAAGATACTTTTAACCTTTAAACTTAGGCTAACATTGGAATTTGTCGACAAAATTTTAGATAATCGATTACCATGGGCACTAAGATGTGTAACGCAGGTTTTTACAAAATATATAATTACTGTCTGACTAGGGGATGAACCAGGGTGGGAATCCAGTTCACAAAAATGACGATTGTTTACCTACTTCATCGTGACACCCATCGCTTGGCTACATCAGAGGAAGTGAGAACGCAAGGAGAGAGAGAGAGAGAGACACTGGAATGTCGGAATAAAACGTACGCGAATTCACCTTATTTCAATTTTATTCAAACAAGCAAACTACGTAAAAAAGGACTCGACTTTTCACAATAAAATTTTTAAATCAAACTCAAACGCGGACTTATCCGCAAGTCTTATCTATCCTTAAGTTACAGAGAAAAACTACGATAGTTACTTATTACTTATTACGTGCCCTTGTCCTGACTCTAAAGAAAAGCTCCGATCAACAAAACTAAGGCCGAACTACGTGAGCCAAACGTTTCACACTTAAATCTCTTCGGAAAGAGGGTCTCGAGCGTCCTAAGCTAGCGGAAAATTGCACTTCTCTGCATGCGGATTCATGCGGTCGCGACCACGTGCGAGACCTGCGAGGCCAGCAAAGATGCGGAAAAAGGAACTTAACCAGCCCTGCAACCACTCTGCGACGTTACGTTTCCAATCCCGGTTCATTCTGGGCCGCCGTCAATTCTAGATAAGTTCCCAGTTGCAGATGATTCATGTGGAAAGGATCACCGTTGTCGGAGATGTCGGTCGTACCGGCAAGCAAAGAATCACAGTAACAGGAAATCGTCTGCTCGCTTGTCTTCTTACTCCTTCCCACGGATCCTTGGCGACTCTCCGTGCGTCCAACTTTGATTGGCTATCGAACACGGAAGAGGTTTCGTGAATTGGATCCACCAATTAGCGTCTCGGTATAACCTCCCGTAGACAGTGACACTGTTGTTGCATCACGAGCTCGCCTTCTTCCTAGTCATGATTTCCACGTCGAGATTCAAAACTATCAACATTCAGTGTTGTCTGCAACGTTATTAACAAGTTGTCAAATTTTCTTGTGTCGGTTTTCCGTGACAGTTTTCGTCTGGTGCGAAACAAATTCTTGGGATTGGGTTACGAGTACACGAGCATTTGTACACACTGATTCAAAAAATTTGACGTGTTGCCAATGTTTATTTTCTAAGTAAAATTAAATTAGGTTCCTCTGAAATTCCAGGCAAATAATCGTTTGAATGAAATTACTTATTCTATTTATTCTTCTAGGGTATGATCCTGTCATCAGACTGCTGAAAAGAGTGCGGAAAGCTCTGGGCGTTTGTGACTATATAAGCTCTGCGAACAAGAATATTGCTGGCATTGTAGCAATCTAGTCAGTCATCGCTGAGTCGATCGGTCCACTCAAAAGTTCCCTCGTCTCGTCGGCCCGTCATCGTGTTTCCATCCAAATTATTTCCAGCACTCAGAACTCTACTAATCCACTGTCGGGTGCCCTGCGCGTTCGTTCGATTGGAACCGCACTCACAATTGGATTTGGTGTTATCAAGGTTGTTCCCACGAGCAGCTAGGGAGAGGGTTCGTCCACACTTGTAGGGTCCCGCATGCAAGGGTATAGATGTATACTCTAGGAGTTCGCCCAGTACAGTACAGTCACCGCAGGTCTCTCATAAGTTCTCGATTTTTCTTCTCCTTTTCCTTCTCCTGGATTGTAACCTTATTGTAAGCTGCAGCCGAGGATTCAATCACTAACATATTTCGTTTCTCGAAGTCAAGAAAAACGATGTAAAGCCTAGAGTGTGCAATGAGGACTATTGTCGAGAGCATGTAGTTTCAGTAAGTCCGGAACTTCTCGTTCGCTGCGATCATTTTTTTTTTAACTTTTTGTCCTTCAGCATCTCGTCGTTCCAATCGTTATGTTCGTGATCTGTATCACTCGCATCATTCTGCTTGACTAATAAATTTCATGTCCCTCGAAGAGCGAAGGGTAGCTTGTGTCAACTATTCCTTATTACCGGAATAACTTAGACCTAAAATCTTACAAATTAAGGTAAAACAACCCGCATAATGGAGCTTAGCACGACATTCCGCTGAATCGTCGGTAAACGTAAATCCAGAAAATGTACGCAATTTGCTTCTCATTTTGCAATACCTTTAAGATAATGTTTGCTGAAAAGAAGCTCCCTAAATGTAATTAATTCATCTACAAACGTCTCTCAGCGCGTAAAATCGAAATGTGCATCTACCCTCGATATTTAAATAAGTAATATTTATATTATTTATATAAGTTGGAAATATTCAAATACTTAAGATCATTGATTGAAAAAGGGCACACTGAGTTATGGGGCGAAAGTTTTAATTTGTTCTGCTATAACTCACCTGTGGTGTTACGTTCGTGTACCCTGTTGGTTGATATACAGGATTTGATCTGGCAGCCACTTGCGACTGTGGTAAAGATGCTTGATGTGCAGGAGGCAATTCCTTACCTGTTGGCACCGAAGCTTGTTGTTGTTGACCCATAGCTTGAGCATGGCCTTGTCTAAAATAAAGATAACGTTTATTACGATTGTTTGTGAAAATAGTTAAATAAATTTTGTTGTGTGATAACAGTTTGCATTCATAATTAAATATAACAACGATATACATGCACTGCTGCCATTTAGTATAACACCTGCGGTGAATTCTACCAGAACTCAAATCAGTCTTTTAGCGATGATAACTTGGCGGAAAAAGGAGCTAGAAACTCAAAGTAATTGAAAAAGTTCACGAAAGCTCTAATCCAGACAATAAGCCTATTTCCTTCGGATCGACGAGGTCCAGTCAGTTTCTCTTTTGATTGTTATGTAAAATGATTTCCTGAACTAAAAAATCTTAGGCACGTCTCTAACAAAGGTGCCGTTCTCAAGATATTCGATATTATATATTGATATATTGAAATGACTGTCTAATTTCCTAGCTTTAAATGGATTCAACTGTTTTTTTAAAAAGCCATAAAGGTCTCAAAATTCGTATGCTTATTCTTTGAAAAGGCACTAAAATGATGGTATGCCACTAAATTGCGAAATTCTAATACATGCACATGTCAATGTGTTTAAATATTAAGTGTCTATCTCTGTTTCTTCGTGTACTAGAAAGACAGAAAGAAATCTCAACAATTACGGAAATGACTACGAATTCAGTCATACCATTTTTTTTGCACACTCATTCGTGAGCGTTATTATTATCTATGTTTTTGAAAAGGATGACAATAGACCCGAAACTGATACTGTAAACTTAGAAGCGCGTGAATTTCGCGCACATGGCAGGCTCGCTGGAGATCCAAAAGCTTATGCTCCGGGACCCTTCATATATGCTGAGACTTTGTGAAAAGACAGCCGAAAGATTTCCAGACAAAGTCTGCTATTCCAAAAAATGGCATCAGATTAAGGCAAAATCGTTGTAACCTTTCCGCTTCAACCAGGTCGCACAGTCATGAGATATGCGGTTAGTGTGCGACGGACTTAATACGACGGTCCGACAAAAGCATCGAGCATCATAAGGACACGGAGCTACCCCAGGACAATCGCCTTCTGCATGTTCTCCGCAAGTATCTCGGCATTTCGTTAAAATGCAAGGATGATTTTGAGACTACGAACGAGTGAAGTCTTGGCACTTTCGACAAAACTGATGATCAGGACAACAGAATATTCAAAATAAAACCATCGCAACTTCCTTATGAGTTATTTATACCTTTCTTCCTTTTCTTTTTCCTTAACGGTAACGTTGTTGTCGGCTGGTTCCAAAAATTCTATGACAAACAATACGTTTCTCGAAGTTAAAGAGAACTATGTCAGGCCTCGGGTGAGTGTTTGACTAAGCAGTATCAGGGCCAATTCTATAAGAGTGACAGAGATAGCAATAAAGCACTCTGAGTGCCGCATTTTTCCGTTGGATGTACGTCGTTCCTGCATGAGTTGGACAACCAGATAGTATGTGTACTAGATGCTCGGGGTGTGCATAACACGTTCTGCAACAATCTTTGAGACTGTCTTGGATCAAAATGCGGTGAGGGTATGCTAAAGTGGAAATCATACCGTCCTTTCCCGCCAAAATAAAGTCCTCTGTGCCTGAAGTAGGTCGAGGTGACTTAAGGACAGCAAACGTAAGCTCAACCGACATTGAATGATCCTTTACAGTTCTGTGGAACGTGTCGTGTATCCTCTTGTCGAGGAGCTGTTGGTGCAAGCTGTTGTCTTGTGCTTTCTTTATCCGGGACTACAGGAGTGAGTATTCGAGAAGACTAATGTTTCATGCATTTTCTCAACTCTGATATTGAAGTAGAGGCAATACATGTCGGTTTCGGTGCCTTTGGAGTCGAAAGGTAGGGTCTATGACAAAGCCATCAGACGCGTCCTCAGGTTGCGAATAGAGGATCTCTATTCGCGATGAAAACTACCACCGCGGGCAGAGAGGCGCTAGTGTCATCAAAACAAAATGGCTGCCAGTACTATACAGCTTATCGTGCACGTATATGGGAACGACATAACAAAAGCTAATTTGTTTATTAACTAACTTATAAAAAATGTTGTATTTGAAGTTGGATACACTTTGTAAGTTTACAAAGGCAACGCCATCAACGCGAAACATGATCGAAGGTTAGAACAATATAAACTCGGGTATGGTATTTTAATACAGATTTTCGGTCACTCTTACAGAAAGCGTTTATGAAAATTTTTCTTATTGCACTGATCAACGTACCTGGTAAACAATAATCATTTGATGTGAAATGCCTCGAACAAACAATCAAGTCTTGATTGAAATCTTTTATATTTAATTTCCTCAGCCACTCAGCTCGTTTATCTACGTTTTCTGTGTTACCAAACAAATTCGTTCGATCAATTGTAACTCCTGTTTTTGGAACTGAATGAAAACTCAACTTTTTATTATTTTTTATTATTGAACAACATCCTTTCACACAACACTTCTTTCTGCACTCAGTTTTTCGATATTCAGACGAAAATCCCATCTTCGTAAATATCACAACTTGTTCAGTGTCAAATTAAAAATGCCGAATGTACATTTGTTATAAGTAAAATGATTCAAACTATGTTTGGTAACAAAAAAAAACTCCAATCCCCATATAAGCACACGAACGAATGTATAGTACGAGCGGCCATTGTTATTAGTTTGCGAAGCCTCCGCCAGTTATCGCATTGCAAGTTTAAATCGCGAATACAAAGGGTTTCTGCAAAAGTTTACAATAATTAATAAGCAGTCGCAGAAAATTGTCCAGGAATGGTCCCGAAGGAATAACCAACAAGCAGAGGCGTTACAACTGCGTCGAAAGCTGAATGGCACCAGGGTGAGGTGTCCTAAATTGCTCGTGGGAATAACAATGATAACACCAAACATAGTTGTAAGTGTGGTTCAAAACAACCAAATGCGCCGGCTACCCTAGAATTGGGGGAGCCAATCAAGACACGAGTCAACGCGATGGACCGGAAAAATCTCAATACTTTTGAGTGGACGGATCGACTTTAATATGACCGACGGATCGACTGAGTGCTGCGATGCCGGTATGGCCGCTGAACGAGAAGGTTGCATTTCGCAAATGCATGCTCTGTAGTACGAGAAATACCCAGAGCTCTCACACTTTTCGCATCAACTTCTGCGAAACCATGCCGATGACCTCCGGACACTCACTTCTGATGTTATGATTCAGGTTAACGGTCTCGGCCGGCTGTTCCACGGCTTTGTAAAGGAGCGCTCCTTTGCCAATTATCTCGTGATTCCTGACCATTTTCAGAAGAGGATATCTTCCATTTAAAACTATATGAGGAAGCAAACATACTTGCTAATTAATCGTGATGAGGAAACAAAGTGTTCATTAGAGGAGCACCATAAAATTTTAAATACAAAAAAGTGTAAAAATCAGGGATCGAATTCATAGCTAGTTATACTATTTTATTAATCTTCTTTTGCAAAAAGAAGAATCACAGGAATGTTTGGGGACTAGCAGTATTTTAATATTTGTAGTATTTGTAATGTTGAAAATAATTTAGTTCTAAGGAAATAAATTAAATAGTATAAAAAGAATATCTGCAGTACTTTTCGCCACATAACACTGTATTTTTAAGGATTAAAAAGAAGAGAAACATAAATTTTGTACGGTTATTAGAAAAAATTTAAAGAATTTGTCACATTTTTTTCGCTACGATGATTTTTTAAATGTAGATGTGATAAAGAATAAGGTACATTATACAGTCAATCAAATAAAAAATAAATTGTTGGTAAAACAAAAGAAGATAAATAAAATAGTTGTACATTTCAGACTTTTTTCTAGAATACATCCACAGATTTGTAACCAGCACGCAAACTAAGCCCACATTAAAAAAGATAAACATTTTAATACGTCAATTTTTTGCTCAGGTATTCAAACTTTCTCCAATTTGAAAGCGTGAAATCAATTCTGGCGCGCGCGCGTGGCGGGCAACCGCGGTTCCCCCACTACACCTCTACAGACTGCGTCAATACTTCTCCCATAATAAGTCACCGTGATCAACAACAAAATAAGAATGCATTGCCTCGTAAATTTTATAACAATTAGTGCAGATATTATTCTATACATGATGTAAATTTTAGCTTTACGAGAACCCTCGCGCGATTGAGGATCTCTGACATTTGTAACGATGTAAGCTGTACTCAGAACAATTCGGTTATGAAGATATTGGAGATTCAGGAGTCCGCGTCCACCTTGACGGCATGAGATGTATAATCGCGGAACGATCGAATCGGTATGCAAGCTCTTATACATAGGCATGATCTTATGCGTGGCAATATCAAGGACCATAAGCTCGCTCTTCGTCCATTGAACCCCCAAACGAGTAGAGTACATCCGGGACGGCAAGCAGGTTAGTCGCAGATACCTTCTGCAACGCCGACAGATTTGAATAACAAATCTGTCGAAGATGCTTGTATCTGCTTCTACTGATGTTACGACCTGAATGCGGCTTTGAGGCATGCCCAGGTATGTATAGGTCTCTCGAGTGTCAAGATGTCTAATAATATTTATACCCACAAGTTCAGGGTCCTCGAGAACGCCAGTAGTCTTCCTTTCTGCAGATTGATCTTGGCACACTTGTTCAATCACAAGTTATTACCAATCTCTCCTGTGCATCCCTTGACGATATTTAAAGCAAGTTGAAGTTTGCTTGCACCAGAAGCATAGATCTTCAGGTCATCCATATCAAATACATGAGTGACCTTATGATCGCAATGTCAGTGTCGCCGCACAGATATCCAGGAAAATTGCGTAGTGCAAGAGATTAAGACAGCCGTGTGATGCAAACGAGCAGGGGGCTCATAGTATCGCCCTGAAAGACGCTCCCCTAGAAGACAGGACGCGCTGATGGGCTGATGAGTCTTCGCAGACGCACCTGTCAATTAACAGGTTCTCTTGGCAGCCTGCTTTATCTTTATTTGAGCCACGTTGTTCATACATCTCTCTCCACACAGGCTCAGTTCTTCGAACAATGCTGTCATTTAGGACAGCTGTAAAGATCTTATACCACGTTTCGGTTCCTTTGGAATCGAACCGAAGGGCCTATGACAAAGCCACCGGACGCGTCCTCGGGTTGCGGATAGAGGGTCCCTATACAAAGGATTTCCACTCGATATGGCTACAATAATTAATAAGCAGTCGCCGAAAATCGTCCAGGTATGATCCCGAAGAAATTAACCCCCATGCTAAGGCGTAAAAACCGTGCCGAAAGCTGAATGGCATGTGGGTGAGGTGTATCAAACTGTGACTCTGGGATACCGGGCGACCTCTCAGAGTGTGCAGAATTATCCTTGCATGCGGGGCTCCACAAGGATGGACGAAACCTTTTTCCCTAGCTGCTCGTGGGAACAATGATAACACCAAACATAGTTGTAGTAAGTACGGTACAAACCAATCGAACGCACAGGGCTCCCGCCTTGACTTGAATATAAATGAATATGAATGCATCTTCCACAGAAAGTTGAAGGATATAAATTATGTGAAGGATCAGTCGATCAGACGATTTTGGCGTGTTAAGACGGTGTCATTTTATCTTTAGCATACCGTTGCCACATTTTAGGCCGATACATCAAAGTCGATATATCAAAGTTTGTCATAAGGACAACCGCAGGATTTCACTGGGAGCAGGTGCTAATCTGAAAAATTGCACCCGCTCCCAGCGAAATCGCGGTAAAATTTAAGCTGCAACCACGCCTCATAACCGTGAGATTGGTAATTACAGTCTGCGACGAATTCAATACGATAATTTGGCAAAAGTCTCGTGCACCCTGAGGACACGAAGCCACCCAAGGACGACCGCCTTCTGCATTTTCCACGCAAGTGTCTTAGCGTTTTCTTGACATGCAGGGATGCTTTTCAGGCTATTAATCAGTGACACCTTTGTACCTCCAAGATGGCTATGATGTTTTGGTCAGCTGGTGCCGAAAATTCGATAAGGAACATGGTTCGTTTCTCGAAGCCAAGAGGAACTATATTAGGCCTCGAGTGCGCTACAGAAATAATTGTGGAGAATATGAAGTTCCAGTATATCCGACACTTCTCATTCTCGACAATTGACTCTATTTCCCTAGGAACATTTAGCGGAGCGGTATTTGGGCTGATGCCGTAAGAGTGGCAGAGATGGTAATGAAGCACTCTTAGTGCCGCATTGTGTCTTTGGATGTAGGTCGTTCCCGCATCGGTTGGACAACCAGATAGTATGTGCCCTAGATGCTCGTGGTGTGCATGACACAATCTGCAGCTATCATCGGGAATGTCTTGGCTTAAAATGTGGCGACGGTATGCTAAAGTAGAAATGAAACCGTCTTGGCACGCCCAAATGAAACACTCCGTGCCCGACTTTAATCCAGGTTATTTAAGGAAAGCAAACGTTAGCTCATACGACATCGACAGATCCTCCACATTTCTGTGAAAGATGCCGTGCATTTTCTTCTCGAGGAGCTGTTCGCGGTAGTTTTTCTCCTGTGCTTTCTTAATCCGCGCCTTCAGGAGTGAGTACTCGAGATCGATAGAAGATTTAAGGTACATGCATTTGTTCATGTGCATAACCTTTCGGGACCCCATATCGAGGGATTTGAGCTCGTCCTTCGGCCATGGAACCACTCCAAATGAATAGAGTACTACCGGGATAGCAAGCATGT
>CAKNWT010253541.1:0-14104 GCA_932066315.1 Andricus coriarius | reverse complement strand
TACAGGCCCATAGCTTGTTTAAACACCAGCTACAAGCTATTCACTGGCATCCTCAAAGAGAGAATATTAACATCTTTTGAGCCGGTCTGGAGTGCAATAGTTGAACAACATGGATGCAAGAGAGGGCTGGCAGAAACATATACATATCTTGGAATACCGCAAGCGGAAACCCCAAATGTGCGTGTGTTAAAAACGGGCCTTGAAAAAAGGTATCGACAAATTCTGAGAAAAATTTTGGCTTCCGAAATATCTGGAAAAAAAACAAGATCCAGGCGACCAATATGCTGGCCATTCCTATTCTGCTTTACACATTTGGCGCAGTAAAATGGAACGTCGATGAGTTAAAGTAACTTGACCAAAGCACACGCAAGATGATGACATTCCATCGAAGACATCATCCTAGATCTTCCGTACCTCAAATATACCTCCATCGAGATAAAGGGGGTAGAGGCTTGCTAAGCTTGGAGCGTCTTGATCGGAAAACGGTTCTGGCTACAGCCTGCTCAGTTCTAAATAGTAAAGATAGGGCTGCAGAGGCGCTTGGCCTCCCATTTGATTCCAGCGACACTACACATGGCCTAGCATCACTAACACCTTCGGTGCTCAAAAGTCATATAAAGGAAGCAGAACATACGCTTCTACTAAGAGAACATGCTGAGAAGCCTTATAATCGTCAATTCTACGGCATCATACGTAGAGAAGAGCTCTCGATGGGACTGTCCAACATATTTCTCAAGTCTGCTGGATTGACATCGGAGACTGAGAGATTTCGCTTTGCCTGTCAAGACGGCGTTATAGACACCTTAGTTCATCGCGAGCCCATAATAAATGTACCTGCAGGCGATACCAACTGCCTAGCGTGCAAGCAAGTGCCAGAAATACTTGGACATGTTCCCAGTGGATGCTCAAAGTATGCACGTAACGGGTATATAGAGAGAAACAATGCGGCCCTAAAAGTGTTATATTACCATCTTAGGCACTTCTATGGGATCGCTCTATTGCCCGTCTTGCCATACGCATTGGGGGGACTGGAGTCCGTTGTGGAGAATGATCAATGAAAGATCTACTGGAATTTCTCATCCTCCACCACTCAACGTATCAGTGCTACGAAGCCTGATATTGTCCTCGAAGATCTGGAGACCAAGATAATTTACGTGATTGAATGCTCGGCACCAGCCGATGGTAATATCACGGCTGGTATGAAAGCTATATTTATTAGCCAACTCAATAAGATTCCGGCATGCCAGCTTCAGGCTCATTCGATCGCGAACCGGATGCAAAAGGCTGTTCTTCTGGGATCACTTCATCTGATCCGTCAACACTGTTCCTCATAACATTCTACAAAGATTGGTAGCTCGAAAAAAGTATCTAGAGGTGAAACCTTCATCTCCAACTGTCCCGTCTGCCGCGTGAGGTCATCCGCGGCTAGAGACATGACTCAAAGGAACAGTGTTGCACGACGTTGTCTCGCGTGAATTTCCCGCTCTAGGACAGAAGCAGCAGAAGTAGATGAAGTACACGTTCCAGTTGCGTCGGGATTGGTTGCTCAGACGATAAAGCGTCGGACTTTCATGCAGGAGGTCTGGGGTTCGATCCCTGAGCCGTTTACCAATGGAAATTTTTCTATGTACTTCTACCGGGGCTTCGGTGGTTCGAAACCCACCTTAAACTGTAGGTCCCCTCAGTAAAAGGTGGGGCCTTACCAAGGATAAATGGACTCTTTCAAGGGCTTAACCGACTTCGAGTAATAAACGCACCCACTCATGCACTTACATAAAACTCCAGCACAGTGCTCCGAATCTGTGCATCTAACAGATGACCGCAGACAGATCACTCCGTCCACTCTAGTTTGGACGTATCCCTTCTCTGCGATCTGCTAGAGAGGCTGCCGAATGGAAGCGTATGTGAGGATCACTTTGCTTGATCAACAAAGTAGAACGTCATTTACTGTGCGATCAGAAAGCCTGGCACCTGAGAGGTATAATCTCAGAACGTTGGTAAAAACGAAACTTGAGAACAAAACACGGATGTGGCAAAATAGGCTTTATAGCTTGAACACAAGGGGTGGGACGTCACGGGCCTCCCCGCCCACATTACAGCTAACTAACTATACTGACTATATAAATTTGTCCATTAATAAACTTCTCTTTTATTATGACAGTAGCTCATTAGTGAAACACCGCACTTTCTTAAATGTGGTTTTTTTAAACGTTTGAGGCGCTACGGCGATAGGGAGGGGAACTGAAACCCATGAAAAAATTAGAAAGACCAACTGTCAGACCTAAAAATAGAACTCTCTGTTTTCGAGTGAGTGCACATTGTTTTCTAGAGTTACATCTCGTATTTTCACAAAGTCCTTATCGCTAGTTCTAGTTTAGAAAATATTCGCGTTTTTTTATGTCAGTGTCAACATGGTTATTTTCAGGTTCAAGTGGAGAATGATACTAGGGCCTATACTGAATCCTCTGGCGCTCTGCTGATGTTCCGAAAGCAATCCAAAGTGGGTATATTTCATATTCGAAAAATAATTATTTCGCGTGAGATTATAGCACTCGCGAAGTTAAAATGCCTTATTCCCGAAAAGAATTTTTTCGATGTCCCAATTTTAAAAATGCCTCGGAAACTCGTTTTTTAACCTAGAGTGTTCGTTTTGGGCTTAAAAAATAAGGATCCTTTTTATGTGAATGGCAACATATTGTGATACCAAATATCGGAGAAAATACTTGAAAAAATTAGTCATTTAGAACAAGCATTTTAAATACTGAGTCTCGCTAAAAAGGCAATCCATTTCTATAAAACGTTTGAATATAATTAATATAGATTTCTATACTTGTATCAAATCCTATGTTCGAGAATCTTGAAAGTTTTTATCTAACTCTATTCATTGAGAAAGCTTATATACTTATATAGAACGATCTCCTGATTCCGAATCTTTATAATACATTTTCGGCAGATCGCTCCTTTTCGAGATATTCGAAATGAATCATTTTTTTAATTACTCCCGATTACCGCTTTTCCAGTAAAAGTATTTCAATTTTTTGTTTTGCATTTCATTAGATCAATACAGGATAAATAAAAACTGTCTAAACGTATTTGCCCCGCGACTAATATTTATTGCACAAAAGCAACTATTAGGCGAAAATTTGAAAAAATACTTCCTCCAATATCTTGAAAAATATCATCTGAATGAGCAGTATTTTTTTACCGAATCACCAGAACCTCGGTAAAGCTACATAGAAAAATTGTCAGAGGTACCGGCTGAGGGATCGAACCCTGGACCTCTAACGTGAAGTCCGAGCGCTCAACCATCTGAGCCACCGAGGCTTTTTTATTATTATTATTATTTATGTTGGCCCACCCTCCACCCACTCACTTATGTCTGCGCGTGTATTCTTGCAAGGCAATCTTCCTACAACCATCAATGATGTGCTCGATGTTCTTCTTGGGATCTCCAGAAAGGCGGTATCTGTCAATAACTGCCGCCAAACTGAGGATGAGTTTTTGGTCATTCCTCGTCTTGCTTGTCCTGTCCTGGATGGTAATGACAAATCCTTCCGTCTCCGGAAAGAGTTCTTCCCATCTTAACCGAAGGGTTGAAGCATCACTATCCACGCAACGAAGATCTAATGTTTGGGGGTGTTGCTTGTGCAGCTGTTTACTTCGCCACTGAGCAGCTATGGTAGTCGGTCGCGTATTTGTTCGCTCTGCAAACGCTTATTGCTTTTACTGGTAAATTGGGAGCAATACTCTCTACAATGTGGTTATGGTGAGATTAATAGTCAGTATTTAAAATAAACGAGTTCATTTTGGATGCAGTTCGGTCGTTTTTATAATAAATGGTGTTTAAAAGTGGAACGAGTATTCGTTCACGTTTTGTTAGTGTAGTGTCTACATTTCTCAAGCCGATGCTTGCATTTGCTCGTCATAGGTCCTACAGTGTAGTGCTATCATATTTATATTTGGCATCATGACATTGAATATGACTGAGGACAAATTTGAGATGTTGATACAGAGATTCGGAAATCTGGAAACCTCGCTTTCATCTCTTTACAGTAAAATTGACCATCTTACATTCGAAAAAAAATAACTCAAAAACGAACAAGAAACATTAAAATCTATTATCTTGGAGCAGGACCGAAAAATAGAAACTATGGACAGTAGGCTCAGAAATAACAAATTGATTATGTTTGGAGTTGCTGAGGAGGATGATGAAAATCTGGAGAGCGTGGCCTGTGGGATTTTTAAATCGCATCTTAACATCGATCTACAAATAAATAAAATCGATACTGCTAGACGTCTGGGCGGTAAAAAGCGAGATATGTCTCATGGACCCCGACCTATTCTGACACAGTTTCGCTCATTCAAAGATAAAAAGCTCATACTGGCCCAACTGAAGAAACTTCGTGGCGCTGGAATCAGCATCTCCGAAGATTATATAAAAAAGGTCCAGAAGGAAAGAAAAATTCTGCTTCCATATTTGAAAAGAGCCAGGGAAAGTGGCCTAAAAACTTCTTTAAGTTACAATCTCTTATATGTGAAGGGAAAGTTTCAGTTGCGTGGAGCTGCAATCGGTTGAAAGCACGATCCGGGATGCGGAAGGGATCAGAGATAGGGAAGAGCCACGGGAAAAAGAGATCACTGGATTTAATTCGAAACGCAAGGCTTCGGAATCCCCTCCCACCAACTTCAACAGACAGACGGAAGCGTTACCTCCTCTCATTCAAACCACTTTGGACGGACGTCAAAAAAAAAAAAAAAGATTAAAAAAAAACTAAGGAACCTGGGCTCGCGCGAACCTGTCGTTAACACCCCAAAGTTTTTATTCTGGAATTGTCATGGTTACGTAAGATTTTAAAATCTAACATTAATTTAGATTTAAATTTTAGACTTAAATTGCGAGCTTATTGATAAAACAGAATATTGGATCCTAGTAAGAATCACCAATAACAGTAGGACGAATTTTATATTGGGAATTTGTTATTTTAATCTAGCAGTTGATATTGATGTTATTTTACAATTATTTAAAGAGACCTTATGTGCATTATCAGATAAATTTAATGACGTTGCTGCCATTATTTATGGCAATTTTAACTGTAGGGTTGGATGTTTGGGTCAGGGTCCTCCTGAAATGTTTACTCATACTGATTTCTGTATTAATCGTGACAGCAAAGACATTGTACACAGCAGGAGGGGGTTAAGACTGGTCGAGATGATGGAGGATAAGGAATTCTATTTACTAAACAGCAGATCGCGGAGTGACAATCCAGCAAAATTCGCATTCGTGAATGCAGGGGGAAAAGCATAAATGATCTGGTTTGGTACGATGCTGAGGCACTAAGTTTAATGAATGATCTGAAAGTGGACCACTCTATACCCTTTTCTGATCATTTCCCTATCTTGGTGTCCTCCTGCTGTCTTCCGACTTCTGTTGGGCAGTCTGACATTTCGAAAGTAAACAAAATAGGTCATTAGTCTACCTTAACTGGGACGATCGCAAGCAGGAATACTTTTCGAGCGAACTTTATTTATCAAATAAGCTTAAAGTTAATTTTGACGAAATCGATAGTGACGGTTCAAGCTAGAATCCTACGGAGGCAATTATTAAAAGCGCGAGCTTAGCTGATATGTATAAGGAGAGGAAAAGGTTTTGTGGTTAACGCAAGCGTGACAAACCCTGGTTCGATACTGATTGTCAACAAGCTAAAATTTCATTACTTAGTACATTAAAAACTGCTAGCAGCGATAAATTTTCTGACAAGACTAAATTAAATTATATCAATGCTAAAAAATCGTACCAAGCTCTAATCGGTCATAAAAACGAGGTTTGAAAATAGCATTGTTGTGGGCCTTGAGAAGGTTAATGATAGTAAGACTTTCTAGGAAACTGTGAATACATTTAGAGGACTGAAAAACAAATCAAATACTCTCATTACAAAAGATTGGGAAAATTATATTCGCTTTACTCTCCCGATGAGACGCCTTTGTTCTTCTTTATTTACAGATGTACGTCACCCGTTACTAGATTGCAGCATTACAGCAAACGAAATCATGTTGTCAATCAACAAAACAAAACCTAACAAGGCCCCGGGGCCGGATCAGATTTCAAGTAATTTCTATAAAAATTTGCCTCCTAATTGGCTCCTATACCTTAAGTCATTTTTTAATCAAATATTTGAAAATGAATATTTGCCACTTGATTGGACAAAATCTCTAACACATATGCTTAACAAAAACATGATCCTTCTAACCCCAATAACTTTAGACCGATAGCCCTTCTAAACTCTCTTAAAATTTTTTACACAGATCCTACTATCCAGATTAGAAAAATGGGAGTCTTTCTGCCATATTATCCCGGAAGCGCAAGCGGGGTTTCGCCGGAATAGGGGTTGTGTCGATAATATATTCAATTCGGCTGCCATTTCACATATATAGCTACAAAAAAAAGACAGACACCTCTATGCCACAGTAGTCGATTTTTCAAGGGCATTTCCTTTGGTCAACCATGCTCTCATCTGGACAAAACTTCATAATTTAGGTTTAAGTTCGAAAATAATTAGGATTCATAAAAGTTTATATGAGAGAGCAGCAACCCGTGTAAAGGTGGCAGATGAACTCTCAGATGAGTTACCGATCACGGAAGGGGTGAAATTTTGAGTCCGTTAATATTTAATCTCTTAACTTCCGACATTGAGACCTTCTTTAGGGGGAAAGGTTTGGTGGGCCTTAGAATTTTGGGTGATAAAGATATTATTGTTTTAATTTATGGAGACGATTTTACTATTCTAGCCGAATCCAAAATTGATGCAATAAGAAAACTCAATGCCCTGAAGGAATATTGTCACATAAATAAATTAACGGTCAATAAAGACAAAACCAAATATACTATTTTCAAAAAAGGTCGAATTGGCGAAAAACTTCTTGGTTTGAAATATGATGGTAATCAGCTGGAGTTTGTTTCTTGGTTTGATTATCCTGGTACGATTTTCTCTAGATCAGGAATGTTCTGTTTGGCAGCTCATGCCGCAGCCAGCAGAGCCAAACTAGCCTCGGCAGCGGTTAACAATATTTTAATCCGAACCAAATGTTCCTACTGGCCTTCTATTATAAAAATACAGGACTCGCTTATCAAGAGCACCTTATTATATGAAGCTCATATTCTCGGTCTAAACTATTTAGATGTATACGAAAAAACACAGGTTCGTTTTTTCAAGAATCTTTTTCGCTTACCGAGGAACACACCTGACTTTGTAGTCAGGTTAGAATTAGGCTTATCATGTGTGTCTGGTCAAATTATAAAAATGGCGTTGAACTGGGCGTCACGGGTCTTCGATATCGATGACTTGAGTTATCCCAAAATATGTATGCAAAAACTGGCTTAAACCGCACACAGTAAAAACTTCAAATACAATTGGCTGAGTCAGCTTATAAGATGCCTGGAAGGTGCAGGCATATTTCACAACTTAATTGAACTAAATGGTTCCACCCTTAAAGGTCAAATCGTGCACATGGTTAACAGATATAATGAATATATGTTCTCTCAAGAATTGATAAGGTTGGAAAATAGCAATTTTAGTGCCACTTATAAACAAATTTTTTACAATGATTCACAACCTCAACAATATCTGTTATCGAAAGCCCCGTTTCATTTTAAACGCATTTTTATCCAGCTTAGGACATCGTCCAGATTCATCATTAAGCTGACCTCAAAAGTTAGTACTACTGTGCTAGACTCACAACAAATATGTCGATTGTGTAATCTGGGTGAAAAGGAGGATCTCCTACACATCCTTACAAAATGTCCAATTTACTCGTCCATTGGAGATCACAATCTACGTAATTTACACACGATTAACGGAGACAATCTACATCTCTTGCTATCTTATACTAATCCAGCGACTCTCCGTACAATATATAACTATATAAATACGTTTTTGAAAATTAGGGCGTTCTCATTATTTGAACGATCACTAACATCTGTAGAGCGTAACCAGTAAGAATTGAATCTCTGTATATACACTTTCAACTCCTAGTTTTATATATTTTTATTGTTTTTACTTAGTTAATATTGGCTCTTCCTTGTCACAGAATTTGGTATTCTTAAAGGCAATACACATACATACATACATACAACTAATAGGCAGAAAAATTGAAAAAATACTTTCTCTAATATCTTGAAAAATATCATCTGAATGAGAAGTATTTTTTTAACGAATCTCCAGAACCTCGGTAAAGCTACATAGAAAAAATTTCAGAGGTACCGGCTGAGGGATCGAACACCGTACCTCTAACGTGAAGTCCGAGCGCCTAACCATCTGAGTCACCAAGGCTCGTTTATTATTATTATTATTTATGTTGGCTCACCTTCCACCCACTCACTTATGTCTGCGCTTGTATTCTTGCGAGGCAATCTTCCTACAACCATCAATGATGTGCTCGATGTTCTTCTTGGGATCTCCAGAAAGGCGGTATCTGTCAATAACTGCCGCCAAACTGAGGATGAGTTTTTGGTCATTCCTCGTCTTGCTTGTCCTGTCCTGGATGGTAATGACAAATCCTTCCGTCTCCGGAAAGAGTTCTTCCCATCTTAACCGAAGGGTTGAAGCATCACTATCCACGCAACGAAGATCTAATGTTTGGGGGTGTTGCTTGTGCAGCTGTTTACTTCGCCACTGAGCAGCTAGCTGTTCAGCGTTGACATGTCTGATGTTCTTAAAATTTACAGCTGCAAGTTTTAAGGGGGTAGACAGGTCAACTCTACATATGTAGTCGTAGAGGGAGATGTTAGTCCCATCTTGGAAATATTTACGCAATCGCGCAACCTGAGAGTCACACAATCGACGAACATTCAATATACCTCAGTCTCCAAGCTTGCTTGGCAGAACAGCTACAGCTATAGCAGAATTTCTATCCTCTTACGTACTGCTGTTGGTTCCACGGATACCCGAGGAATCAAAGCCAGCAGCTTTGCTGGTCTTGGGAGGTATTTACTATCGATTACTTTGATCTAAGCTCCCGCCCAAGGTTGTAACCTTTAAATCTTAGGATGACTTCTCCAGGTTGAATTTCATCGATTTTCTTCTCTAATTCCGCTTCAAATTCCTTGACCTGGTCGTCATTAAGTTTGGTCATTGGGAACCCTTCTGTGACTATAGCCACTGTTAGGTGACTTTGAAGGGCCCGGCTATGAGAGACTGTTAGACCTCTCAGCCGAATCTTCTTCTGTTCCCTGAATTCGTTCGGTGTGCGTCCGATTGATTTAACATTTAGCGTCTCAAACCCTTACCAGCAGATTTTTATCTTCACAGGAGAAGATGATTTTTTGTGAGGCGTCGTGGCCGACTCCGCCTTGGTGAGTTCTTTTTGATTTTTGAAAGAACTCATTTTGTTCCCACGAGAAGCTAGGAAAACATTTGGTCAATCTCTACAGAGCGCCGCTTGTACAGATCAGGCAATTTCACTTTGAGAGGTCGCCCGGAATCCCAGAGATACCGCAAATTTCATCACACCCTGGTCGAATTTACGCTGATACTTCCACCCGAATAACCACAAGCTCCCATAGAGATCCTACTTTCTATAACCTGGAAAATTTGTATAGGATTTTACTAGTCGAGAGATCTTATACTTTTCTACCAATATATTTTCATTCAAACTCTATCAAATCTCATGCAATAAGAAAATTTGTATAGGAAGGAATGAGATTTTTCGACGGATACAATTGGATAAAAACTTCCAAGATTCTAGAACATAGGATTTGCTACATGCCCTGTGTCAATAAGATTTGGTAAGATTTAAATGAGAAACTATTAATATTAAAATATAAGATTTCTCGATGAATAGCATTTGAAAGAAATTTAAAAATATAGCATTTGATACAAGTTCTGTGCGGATAACATTTGATAGGATTTCACAGAAAAACTGTTGATAGAAAATTAAACGAGTTCTTACTAGATAGAGTTTCATATAAATATCCAAGATTTTGAAACATAGGATCTGATACAATATTGCTGCCGCTGAGACATGATAGAGTTTCAATGAGATGCTGCTAGTAGAAAAGTATAAGTTTTTTGTACGTATAGAACTTGATAGAAATTTCCGGCATTCCGAATCATAAGATAAACTACAATACAAAAGGAATACACTTTTCCAATGTGTTAGTTCAATCTGAGAATTTTGATGTTTTTATTAAGAATACTCGAGAAATAAGGCCGCACGTACGTGAGTAGTAGTAGCAATCATTTATGACAGTAATATCTCCTCACTGCGCATTACAAGTAAAATGATTCAAAAATATTCTCTTATAATTAAAGATGTTAATAAATACTATATTTTTAAACTCTTTCTTACAATAAAAAATTGTTACTTATAAGAAAGATATCATTTAATCAAGTAAAAACATCATTTTTCTCATTTTTTTCAAATTTAATGACAATCTATGATATATAAAGATTTTTTATTACTGGGTAGTTTTCGGAAGATAGTAATAGTTGTAAATACTAATTTCTAAAACCTTTTTCTTCCATTAAAAAGTTTATTTCGTACAAAAATAACCAAAAAATTCGCTATTTTTCGTTATTTTCCGCTTTATTGTGGATGTGCGCACATAAGATATATATTTTTTTATCCGTAGCTCTTTGTGGAAAATGCGGGTAATAAACTACAAATGATAGTTGTGTCAGAAAGTGTAATATACGCAGACTATGAATTTACGCATATAAAATTACTTTCAGCACTAAATGTGGCTCATTATTATATGTACCCTATATGTACCTATATGTACTCTATGTATAGATCACTGAGACCTACGACTTGCAGGTTAAACATGTTTTAAATATCCTTACATATTCTATACATGAACTTGTAATTGAAATCAATAAATCCATATAAAGATACATTCAGCTTACTTTGCATCAAATGTGATAAAACTTTTCTTATCTGGAACTACAGTTTTAATAAATTTTCAAACATTTAATTATATGCACACAATTTGCCTGAACAAACATTGAAGTATGTAATTCAAAGGATTGAACCTATAATATGTTGAAAGATAACAACACCTCAACAGAAATACTTCCAGAAGCGATGGAGATACCAGGTGTATAAGCTTAAATCCGCTGTTTGCTCAGAAATGGCGGTAGTTAACATATTTAGCTACAATAGAAACGTCATACTTTTCTTGTGTGAGTTCGACACCTGGCTACATAAATCAGTGCACATATTCAGTTTTTTTATACAACAACAAAAATTTTTCCTTGAGTAATCATGTCTAGTTTTGTGCCAGAAAAGGATCATTTGCGGGAAGCTCTACTTTTTTGCTTCAATTTGAAGAAATCGGCTGCCGAATCACATCGAATGCTTGTGAATGCCTATGGTGACAGTGCTTTATCGGAAACAACTTGCAGAGACTAGTTTCGTCGATTCAAAGACGGTCATTTTGACTTGAGTGACAAAAAGCGTGAAAATCGGCCCAAAAAAGTTGAGGACCATGAATGACAGGCTCTTTTGGATGAAGACGATACACAAACACAAAAAATGCTTGCCGAACAGTTAGGTGTTACTCAACCGGCCATTTCCATGCGTTTACATGTCATGGGAAAGATCCAAAAAATGGGAAAATGGGTACCCCATGAATTGAACGATAGGCAGATGGAGCGACGCCAAAACACATGTGAAATCTTGCTTGCTAGACACAAAATAAAGTCGTTTCTGCATCGTGTGGTGACTGGAGACGAAAAGTGGATTTATTTTGAGAATTCGAAACGAAGAAAATCATGGGTCGATCCCGGACAACCATCAGCTTCTTTCTCAAGACCTAATCGCTTTGGACGCAAGACGATGCTGTGCGTTTGGTGGAATCAGCAGGGTGTCGTCTACTATGAGCTATTAAAACCTGGTGAAACTGTCGATGCTCACCACTACCACCAACAACTAATCAAATTGCGCCGTGCTTTGCGTGAAAAAAGGCCGGATTATGAAGAAAGACATGAGAAGCTGATTTTTCTTCACGACAACGCCTCATCGCACACGTCAAAAATGGTCCAAAACTACTTGAAAATACTCAACTGGGAGGTGCTACCTCATCCCGCTTATTCACCAGACCTGGCCCCTTCTGATTACCACCTGTTTTCGTCGATGGGTCACGCGCTCGCTGAACAACACTTCGGTTCGTACGAAGACGTCGGAAAATGGCTTGACGAGTGGTTTGCATCGAAAGATAAAGACTTTTTTGGCGTGGTATACACAAATTGCCCGAGAGATGGGGAAAATGTATAGCAAGCGAGGGAAAATACTTTGAATAAAGTTTATTTTATTTTCTGCAAAATAAAAACGACTTTCTTTTGCCTAAAAAAACAGCGGATTTAAGCTTATACACCTGGTAAATTAGAATGAAATAATACCAGCAGGAGTAAAAGATTATTTACTGTCGATATTGAAATGAGCACAATGTTTGAGTTCAGAATAAATTTTTTTGCCAATACATTATAACCTATTATTTTTGCTGGTTATTTTTATTTTTAAGATTTCACTTTGATTCCTACATTATTCTGGACTCCGAATGAGTCCATGAATTGCCTGAAGGGCGCCAGATAGTTTTCCTACGCTAAAACTAACAAAAGGCCAAATGACATTTATTCTCTTCAAACTGTGAGGATAGTTTATTTTGTCTACTCGCTAGTTTGCCCGATAGCTCCAGTAGAGTGGGCTGGTAAGGACTAACGCAAAGGGTTGAAACAATCAATCTCACACATTGTAAAGTAAATTCAAATATAATTAATGCTAGGTATAAAATCAGCAATTGAACATAAGAGTTTCACCACGAGTGGGCCTTTGCCCCACTCAAACGAAAATTAGATTCTGATAATGCCGACATTTAACACCGGCTAAACCGTGCGGCCATTTTTACACCGACAAAACTTTATTTATGAAGTGGGGTCCGAGTGAACACTCGACCCTAATGACGCAGGAAATACATTGACATTTAATACTTCTAGTCACGAGCGCGAGTCAAACATAGAATGACCTTGCCCGAGGTCAGCAACCAAACAATTTCAACGGCGTGTGCCTACCAGTTCGGCACACGCCGTTGAAACGAAAGAGTTTATTAGAATAGACGCGAGAGATTTAACAGGGACCTACCTGGCAGAAGCCGTCCTCCTCTTGACCTTCCTCTCATTTCAGTTCTTGTATGACTCCTCTTTTAAAATTCCTTAAAAAATTGTCCCTTGCTCGGTCACCACGAGGTACTCGCTCGGAGTTTAGAATCACGAATGACATTTCTTAGAGCGGCGTCTCCGTTCTCTCCTTTCAAGAGTCGGAACGACACCCGCGTTCAGAACGTAGAACTGCTGAGTGAGAGGACGGTCGAGGAAGAAGACAACTGCCAAGTTCGGTCTCCCGCAGCGTGGTGGCACAGTGTCCGCGCGCGTTAGCTGCCGCGCAAGCCTTCGTCGCCTGCCGCTAGTCGTTGATCAAGGGGTGGTGCTGACTTGGGTCAGCACGTAGATTATTCATGGCCGCTTGCTCCTGTTTTTTCGAGCGCTCTTGAACGTATGGGAATCCCATCCGCCACGCATGCGCCAAGAAAAGCTCCTCTTCCTAGTCCCTAGTAACAGCAGACATCCACTGCTGCCAACCTCACAGGATCTGACCGTTGTTGTTATTGTTGTGTGGGGGGTGGTTGATCCACCCTTTCACCCAAGTTGAACATGGAATAGAAAACATAATACGAGGAAATTAGCATAAATATGGAAAATTATTTGATTGGAACCCCGTGGTCTGACAATTCGCGGTTCCGGTCGGATGACCTAACCTTCCTAGCTTTTGACTGGTGATAGATTGTTTATATTTTTAACTGGCTTACTTTAATACAAAAGTCAAGTGAGTTTTATGAAAATTTACTAATAGTAATAGAATTTTTATCATGACGTTAACAATCTTTAATATTTAATGTGATAGATGAAATTACTATCAATATTAAAATTCTTTCGAATACTAGCCATAGAACTCTATTTTCTCGGCTAGTATGGTACTGTTTACAGACAGCCCGAGGATTTGATTCGTGATTCCAAACTCATATCCCCAGTGAAGTGATTTTCAAAGCTGAATT
>CAKNWT010253536.1:0-12630 GCA_932066315.1 Andricus coriarius | reverse complement strand
GTTTTATTTTGTTCTATTTTGTGTTCGTTTTTCTATTAGAATTTTCTTTGATACGAATCCACTTTTTCGTGGATAAGTTAGATTTTAATCCGATCAAACATATTATGTCGAGAAGATTTCGACCCCCATAGAAATGTTTTTATTTTGCAATTGGGTTAACCAAGACGTGATCCTAAAAGGGACTCACCTGAAACATAAATAAATAAGAAACTTAGTTTTAGTAGTAATAAAATAGAATAGAATCCAGATTTTGAAACTTTTTAAATTTGTACCCCTAATGCACCATCATTCAAATCGAATCCTTTAAAATAGAAACCAATCAAAATCGTACCCTTTACTATTCATTCTTTCCAGGGGAAAAATGCATATAATAATTTTTTCTAAATAATAACTTTCGTTCGCTTTTGTGTATTTAAAGATTTCCGTCTGACCCTATTCACTTAGGCATCCTCGATATGATTTTATGATGAGATGCATGGTTATCCAAGGGATAGTGAAAGGGGGTGAGAGTGAGTGTGGGGGAAAGAAAGAGGGGTGTTGTTGAAGCGGGATTCGAGTTTCTGAATCGATCCACATTCCATCGCATTGACAGAATTGCCTCCATAATTTTTCCCATCCCTTTGATCTACTTCGAGATGAATTTTCTTTTCTTCTTTTTTTGTCCTTCCTTTCTTGCACATTGCTCCTTGCACTGTCGTTTTTTCTCACGTGCAAGCTTTTCTCTTTCCCTCGCGAGCGAAAGGAAAGTTATCAGCGATGTCTTGCGCGAAGAGAGAATTGGTTTTGCATTACAAAGCCGGTGGCTTGCTTTGCGAGGTAATGGAACGCTTCTTAGGAGCGCTTATCTCTTCTAAAGTGGCTCGTTATTCGAAAAAATATGATTTTTGAGGATGTTTTGCTTCTCAAGATGACAATATCACGTATCACGTCATGCTCTTTTATACATTGTTTTTAACCAATTTTAAATATATCTATATTATTCACCACGACAATATTATTCCCTAAAATTCAGCGACAGCAAAAACAGGATACGACCCTTTTGAAATTGAAAATAAAGTTCAAAGGGGAAAAATGAAAATTGTATTGCAGACTATAAAAACTCTCACAGAGTACAATTCAGAATCTAAATTGGCCCGAAATACCTTTGACCACTGAAAACTAAAAATCGACACTTTGATGAAAGTCTACATTAAAAGAAAACAACCGAAAAAAAGAGTCCTTATAACCATAGAAATTGCTTTTTAACCGTTCTGACCATGAGAAAAACCGCCACCGATTATTCGTCGATCCTGGGTCCGAAAATTACCTTCAAGCCTTCCATTCTGTGAGTAATATCGTATGCTATTTACCAAGTCCCTCAGGCTACGAGGACGGTCTCTGTATGAACAGGGTACCGAAAGAACGTCAATTGTCCTAATACTCAACTTTTCTTTTTCGTGCACATGGCTTGGTGTTGTACCTTTGGCGAGGGCTAACAAATTCTATTTTTTTTAGGGAAAAAGGCAAAAAAAGAGAATTCAGCAATGAGGGGAGGCATGCTATTACGATGGAGACTATCGAGACTTTTCAATATGAAGGGTCCTGACGTGATCAGTCGCCCGTGACAGGCATAATGGACTTTATTCGCAAACGAGATATTGAAGTTTGATGAAAATACGATAAAGTGGAAAAGTTTGACTTTTATGTCAAAAATTGTCGAGCTCAGTGTCAAAAAATAAGAGGTTGTATTCTTTGAGTGATATGGGAATTATCAATACCAAACACGCTTAGATAGATAAATGTAAGATTCAAAATTTAAGGAACTTTTTTCGTATCCGCGACTTCAGAACTAAAAGATCAGGAGTTTTTACTAAACAAAGTGTTTCGCTTTTTTATATCTTCAAAAATTATCAATTATAAAAGGATGAATTATGAATATATATGATATAATTTTTCGTAGTAAAATTCTACAAATTCAATCAGTTATAGTTGCGTTTCTGCCAATTCATTTTGTTATAATTTGGTTCCATCATCAAATTCTAATAATTCAATTTGTATTGGTTCAATTTCTACTAAATCATGTAGTTAGAATTTGGTTTCATAGTCAAATAGTCCATTTTCATTGACAAATTCTACTAATTCTACGACTTTGCATTATTGTAATTAGTTGTTTTACTAATTCAGATTTAGAAAGAAGGATGGGTTTTGATTAAAGTTTTTTTTTTCAGTATTGATATTTGAAACGTTTGAACCTTTTAACTCTAATTCATATCTATTATCGGAATCCACTTCGAAAGTGAATTTCATTCATCTTTCGCTCATTTGCAAGTTATTTTTGCCACTAATTTTAGTTTCAGTTATTCATCTCACTTGTTACGAAGACAACTCGTGACATTTAGAACAATTCGGATCGAAATACGCTTCATAATTTAATGACAGGAGTTGACATTTGAATCTAATTGAATTTAAGAAAAACTAACCGATAGCATTTTCATGCAGAGAATCCTCAATTAGTATCCATTCCCATTAAATAATTGTGAGCAAAGCGACTTTCAATGAATTGCATAATTTCGAACGATTTAAAATTGAAGCAATCTATTTGAAACTTTCCCTTATAATTTGAAATAAAATTTTATAGTTTTCAAGGATTAAATTTCAAATTATTCAATTTTAGAGCCTGCTAGTTAAATTTTTCCTGTTTATAAAGTGCCAAACTGACATTTTTAGATAATTTTCACCGACTTTAATTTAAAACTATATCAACTATAAAGGATTTTAATTGGAATTTGTATAATTTTTTACATTTAAATTCAAAGTTGTTGAATTTAAAGTTCTCCTAAATTTATTAAGTTCATTTTTCATAATTTTAACCTAAACTATAATTATAAACTTTAATCAGTGAGGTTCCTCTCTTCTTCAGTGAAAATCCTTACTTATTTGATTCATTGACCCGTTTCTCACTGATTCAACTTCTTGCACATAGATTTACAATTTTAAATGAAATTCGAATTTGAAACCAAGCAATTGTGTATACAACAGTATAAATGTATTTAAATTCCAATGCTTAGAATTTAAACCTCACATTGAAAATTTAGTTATAATTTAAATTAAATTATAAATATCTAAATTAATATCAGTACCAAAAGATACTTTAGAAAAATGCCACAAAATGAAAAAATGGCTTTCAAATGACTTTTAAATTTCGTTGCAAATTTAACCAATGAGAATTTAGAGAATCAATAATTTAACATTGCCAAATTCGAGACTTATAAACTAAAAGATTCGTGATTTGAACTGAATTGGATGAAAAATTAAAACTATATTAATCTCAATTTCATTCAGAGGATACTCAATTACTTTCGATTCCTGTTGACTATTTTCAGCAAAGCGAATTTTGTAAATGAAATTTTTCAAAAGGGACCTGTTAGTTCGTTATCTATCGATAATGAAATTCTGCAATGAACGAGAAAGGATAGTATTTTATTTAAATTACGACTCGCTTCTCTTATTCGTCGAATATCTCAACGGAATGTCTTTGAATCTAGAATAGACCCACGTTTATTGGTTGCCGAGTCGAGATGCGAAATTTATGTAAAGGTATTCCCTGAGTACTGAATAAGAGAATAGCATTGATGACTTGACAGTGCTTTGTGTAGTGAAAAGCACAAATAACTAGGAGCGAAGATATGCTATACATTCAGCTTGACTTTTAAAATTATATTTATACAGGTAGCTAGAAAACCGATCCGTTCAGAACTCTCTGCATAAAAATTAAAACAAAAGATTTGAAGAAATTTAATAAGCTAACGAAACCTTCTCATGTACTAAAACACATCAAAAGGCGTATCAGTGAAAAGTATGCTAAATGTATGTCTATTCTTTAAATAAACCGTTTGTATGGTAAATAAAAGCCTTTTTACTCCATCAAATGTTGAAACTCTAGTTGCAAATTTCTCTTACCGACATTTACCGACATTCGAGCAATTTCAATGGTTTGTGTCTGTGATAAATTTATAAGCTTTTCGATATATTTATAG
Source organism: Andricus coriarius (assembly GCA_932066315.1). Lineage (NCBI taxonomy): Eukaryota > Metazoa > Arthropoda > Insecta > Hymenoptera > Cynipidae > Andricus > Andricus coriarius. The sequence goes on along the minus strand of CAKNWT010253536.1, from coordinate 8,614 downwards.
CATCATTATTGTCATATCTCCACAAAAAATCCTTAATAGTAGATGGACTAAAATTCAAGTTAAAAAATATGCCTTACCGACATTTACCGGAATTCGGGAATTGTCGATGGTTCGTGTCCGAAATAAATTTACATGAAAGTTTCTAGATAGATTTCAATGGTCATTATTATGGTGAACAGAATAATAAATCTTTAATTATAGTTGGACTGAACCATTCGAAGTTAAAAATTGCTGGTACCGACGTTTACCGGCATTCGAGTATTGTCGATGGATCGTATCGTATGATAGTATTTGAAAAATAAATAATTAATAGTATATGGACTGCACCTCTTCTAGTCCGAAATTCCTCTTACCGAAGTTTACTGGAATACGAGAATTGTTGATAGTTCGTATATGTACTTGGTTTAGAAGCTTCTACTATCGGCGCAAAAATTATGGGCATCTACCTTTGAAGCTTAACAACTCAGACAAAAAAATGCTAGAGTAATAAGTAAATAGTAATTTGAAAGCTGAAAGTGCTCCACGTAAATGAGCTTGGAGACGTTAATGAATATGAGGAAAAAATTTGTGAATAAATTGCAGTTGACAAATTTGAAAAATAATAAAAATTGTTGCTTAAAATTACAAAAATGTACAGCTATACTATCTTCAGTTCTAATGAAGATATTGAAGCGATTCTAGCTCCAAACTGTAACGGATAGGCTCTGTAATTATTTACAATCTCCCGGAAGGATGGGATTGTTTTATTTTTGGTGGAAATCGCGATTTTTAGATTTTTTTTTCGTTGGAAAGTAAGTTTTAGAAACCAGTGGGGTGCATTTTTTTCTTCCGGTCAGAAGAGGCGTCAATGTCTGAGCAAGAGTTCAGAAATTCGACTAATGTCGATGGTTCGTGTCCGCACTAAATTCAAAGTTTCTAGATTAATTTGAAAGGTATTTAATTTATTGCAGTAAATCGAATAATAAATCTTTAGTAGTAGATGGAATAAGTCTTTTGAAGCTGAAAATTCGTGTTCTCGACGTTTACCGACGTTCCAGTACTGTAGATGGTTCGTGTCCGTATTAAATTCAAAGTTTCTACATAGGTTGAAAAGATAATAATTATGGTGTGTGGAATAGTAAATCTACAATAGTAGATGGACTCAGGCTTTTGAAGTTGAAAATTCCTTTTACCGACGTTTACCGGCACTCGAGTTCTGCCGATGGTTCGTATCCGTGCTAAATTCAAAACCTTTTAGATAGATTTAGAACATCATTTTTTCCATCTCTTAACAATAAATGCTCAATAGTAGATGGGCTAAGCTAAGACAATGGTAATTGTCAGCTAAATCATCTGACTCAATGATTCATATCCATACAAAATTTATCGGGATTTCGATGTCGCATGCACTAGAAGATATAAGCCTGCACATTATATAGAACTACAAAGCCAAAATGGAAAAAGTTGTACCATAATTCACCATCATCAATAATTGTCACATCTAGGATCTACAACCCCTAAGGTTTCTTTATCCATTTATTGATTAACAATATCTGTCAGGAAATTTGAGAGAGCTTCTGGAAGGAGGACTTGAGAGATAATATTTCCGAAAAGCATAACAGAGGGCGATAACCACCGCCATAAATAGAAATGGGAGTAGTTGGACGTGCCGGCGGCGAACTAGAGTTTTCCAGGGTGAGGACATAAGGTCCAGGGCGCCGCGCCGTTTTATCGGGTACGTGAGTTGTAGGTAGGCGTTTCACGTAAGTTTAAGATGAACCGAGAAGAGGGCTTTCTCAAGTGATAAGAACCTAGGAAGCCGAAGTGTATTGACCGAAGGATTTAATCTTTATCACCTTCCTCCCTTTTCATCATCTCTCTATTGCTCTTCCAGTTACCCTCCTGAAATTCCTTAATGAAGCCTTTAGAACCATCAGAATGGAGTTCAGTTTTTAAGGACTAGAGCAAACTAGGATAAGCCTTCTCAAGCTGAAATTAACTCCCTGTGATTGACACTTTTAAGCTCAAATTACCATAATTACCCTTTTCATTGAAAACAATGATCAAGATCTGAAAGTACTGCTTAGAGTTTCATATTTCACCCAAAATTTAAACTGCAAGAAATTTTAAAAATCCGTTTAAATTGTTATTTGTGATAAGATTTTTAATATCCTAATTTCAAGAATTTCTTTGATTTATTTTTGAGAAAAAGAGAATAATATAGACTACATGGGATGAAGTGAAATAATTAACACTTTGAACGCCCACTTTTTGCATAATTAGATGATATTTTCATTTGCTCTTCAGTGCACGTACGTCGCACGCATATTGGTGGCTGAATATACGCGTGCTAATTTATAGAAGCTTGTACTGCACAATTATTTGGCCCAGTTTGAGCCTAGTTTGCCTGGAGCTATGAGCTTTTGCCTTTCTCTGTATTATACGCGATGTTGGTATTTCACGTACCCGTATTCCACTCTGGCAAACGTTAGGAAACGGTTTTCTGTGACATGCAATTAGACGAGACGTGTGTCATGTTCGAAGTCACTTGCAAATGTATATATGTAATTGTACATATCTCTATTTTCCAGTAGTATTAGACCATCCAGGTGCATTTTTACTTTCGAATGTAAGTGGTTATTCATATTCAAAAGTGCGTGGTTGCATATTCTCTTTGCATTATTATATAACAAAAATATTCCTTCCTTCCTCCCTTCCTTCCTTCCTTATAATTCCTCATAAAAGGAAAAAAATATCCACGTCATTTGAATAGGTGACATTTTAAATCGGAGAGGGAAAACATTTCACTTTTAAAAGAAAAACGTATTCTGTGAACATTTAAGATTCAAGAGGAATACACATAATTTCAAGAGAATTTTTTTGTGAATCTAAAAGTTGTTATAATATGAAATTTTGAAAAAACTGTTTAAATGTTAACCCTTCCCCTTTTTATATTCTTATACTTTTTGCCAAATATAAATATTCGAAATCACATTACGTGACAAAAATCAAGCGACAGTATTTAAAAAAATAACAAATTGACGCTAATGGAGAGCAATACAAAATTAGGAACGTTTAAAATTGCTAATTTAACATTAAAAATTGCTAAGTTGAAAAATTATACAATCTTTAATTGAAAAACATTAAAAATGCTACCTTCCCAATTTAAAAAGTATCAGAATTGATTATTGAACCATTTTTATTTCAAGGCGTTTAACCAGAAAAATTTCGGGTTAAAATTAAACAATTTTACCACACCAGACTCTCATTTCATGAACGCGCGGTCACACGCGGTTTATGAATTCCTGGATTTAAGGTCACCGCCGATTCTCAGAGAGCAGGGAGAGAGAAGGTTGCCACTCCGCCTCTGAAGGGACGCAGTGCACTACTACTCAGTCAAGTATATTGCGCAATATTCTGCCGTCCAAACATGAAAAGTCGTAACTACATTTTTGATGAGTCCCCCGTCACCCAGCCCCTCTCTGTTTGACAGGGGACTCATCCACAATGTAGTTACGACTTTTCATGTTTGGACGGCAGTATTATAGAAATGGTTCATGCGGTCCTGACGGTTTACGTTTCGATACACGCGCTTTATGAACAAGGATATTTGCAAGCAACCCCCAACACTGTTCATCAACCGAGAGTCTGGTGTAATAGGGTAATAAAATTCGACAGATTCAAAAAGAAGCGATAAAATTTGTTCAACTATTAGGACTTTCAATTTTCAAATTGTACAATACCGTGCATTTGCCATTTGCTTCCTATTGGAATTTTTACAATTTTGAACAATTTGAATTTTAAACCAGACAGTTTTTAATACTTCAATCGCAGCTATTTTAATAAGACTTGCAGAAAGAACTTGTTCAATCTCACATTATTTCATATAAGTAGAATTTTGCAGTAATTGCATAGGTTTTTTAAACCGAAAATTGTTCCTTTTGGTGTAAACTACTTATAAACGTCAAGTTTCATAAAAACTGACCGTACCAGACTTTAAAAAAACTTGACCCAATTAGACTAAAAATGCTACCCCTAATCGTGAAAAACTACCTTTTATAGGGGTTAACTTTTAAATTATCATATTTTCCAATTCCCTATATTGTATCAAGCTATTTAGGTACTAAAATATTCGCAGAGCATTCCGCGTCAAATTTTCAAAAGGCACGATTACATATCTCAACCCCTATAAAGGGTAGTTTTTTACGCTTAGGGGTAGTATTTTTCTTCAAATTGGGTTAAGTTTCTTTTTTCTCAGCTTTTGATACCATAAATGGCATGTCTTACAAAACACTTATTATTTTTACGGAAATTAACATAATTAATAATTACAGTTTTTATGCTGTTCAAGTTCCCAGGTCCACGGCTTAAACTTTCTTTGAATAAAACATAAAAACGCATTATTATTTTCAGAAAATGAAATCAGCTTAGGGGATGCGTGCTTCACAAAAAAATTGTGTTTTTTAGGACACCCTAGTGACCAGTGACCACTACATGCGTCTTTTAAAATATTCCCAATAATTCAAATATGAATGTTTGAAATTTGGATTTAAATTTAGATCTGAACTCTTTTAATGTGGCATTGAAAAATCGACATACACATAATGTAAATCCCTCGATAAGGCGATGTGTGAGTTTGAATATTTTTCAAGCAAACGAGGTATTTGAATGGAAAGAGAGGGGATTTTTATACGGTGCATAATAGGTGCAAACAGCACTCTAAAAAGGGTCGAATTCACCGAAGGCGTGTATAATGCGATCTTCATGCAATTGGGTACAGGGACGTTCGGAAAGATCGAGTGAAATTTGAATAAAAATACAGTCTTCCCCCTCTTGAGAATCCTTCAACGAAAATAAAACTCGAGCCTTCGGATAGTATTCCGATGGGCGCTGAAGAATAGCTAGATTTTCCAATACACGGTACTAGATTCCGGACCACGTCCTTTCTACCCACTTGACTATTCCGGTACCCACCTCCTGACACTTCACTCACGTGCTTTACCCCTAACCCCTTCCATTGGCCTTTCCCCTGATCTTTACTTGTTTTAGAATCGAATTTAAAATCAAATTTAGAAGTGTCAATCAAACGAGATATTCATGTTATACGGATTTTTTTTCATGTTCAAATTTATTTTTTTGAGCGTCTGAAAAATTCCCAGTTATTTCTCGGTTAAAATCAATTTTTCCCGTCCATTATCAAAATAAAAGCGGTCTAACTGGAATTCTCCCGAATTCCAACCATTTAAATTTTAAAATAAATACTTGAAACCTTTAAGATTCGGAAATTTTAAGTTCAAAACAATAATAGCCCAGTCAAAATTGAAGAATTGAGAAAAATACGAAAATATCACGAAGACCCCTTCTTAAGAAACCGCCTGTTTTCATAAGTGCATTCCCCTTCCCTATGTATTTTTAGGTTATGTTAACCAATTTGTGTCTTTTGCGCAGCTAAGAGATACGTCGCCAGTCCCCATTAAATCTTTGTAGTAACGGTAACGAGTTACTTCTTTAAAAAATCAACAGTAACGTTAAGGAGTTGTCATTTTTGGGTAACTGTGATGCTAAGTAACGTACGTTACTGTACGCCACTTTACAAAATTAGTTACTGCTATTTATACCTCGATTTACACTAAATTACAGACGGCATTAGCTGTGAGGCGAATCTCGACTCGGGAAGAGTCCAGATGTCAAGCCATTTCGAGCACGGATAGCACTCTGATACGTATGACCGGGTCGTCTATCTATTTGCTGCGTTTTAACTAATTTCGAGCGGGTGGTTTGACGCCGAGGATTATTGTACGCATTCGATGGGTATGGACAAATGTCTGCCTTCAAACTCGTCTGTCAAAAACCCGGTCGAACTCAAGTATTTCTAATAAATTCGGATGCAGCCGCGGGTCATCACTGGCTGGGAATTAATTCATACAGTAATTCTAAGCCCACATTAGTAAAAAAAAAATTTTCACAGACCCATTCCCAGTGAAGTGGGTACTTTAGCAGCAAGGGTGACCCGTGTATGGACCTCTGTTTCACCGAGGTTTTAAAATAAAAAGGCAAAGTACAATTGGTTTTAACCGCAGTGCTACGGGACTTAAATGGACCAGCCTTACAAGACAATAATGATTCATACTAAATTATATTTCATGATAACCAATCAGGAGATATATTTTTATTAAAGAAGAAACAAATCTTCTACTAAAAAATTCTGATAGTGTGGAAACGTTCTTTTGGACAAGAAGAAAGCAACGCACAATATTTTAAGATCTGAGAATTTCTTCTGCTCCATATTACCATAGATATTTTTTACGTTTAAAAACTGCCACCCCACCTTTTTTACTTTTAGCAATATTTGAAGAAAAATCTGCTAATATGAGAAAAGAATCCTTAGCAGTAAAATTCACAAGAATTCGACGAGAAATTCGAATATCCGAATCAGGTAAAAAACTGTAGAATTTTGAAGAAAAATTCGTGATTTTTTTAAAAATATATCTCAAGATTCAAATATCAGTAACATTGTGGGAATTTTTTTTTCTCTAATCGAAAATATACGTCTCGCCTAATTTTATCTAAAGACAGCATATTTCGTGGCTGAGAGATTCTGCGACTTGCAGTATAGAACCAGAATTATTGTTCGGCATAGCAGGACCTATTCTTATTGTTAAAATATTTCGTTTGAGTGATGAACTTTTTTAAAAACTAGTTTTATTAAAAGGAAAAGAAATTCTATGCAAATTTTGTGATTTAGAGTTAAGGAGTGTGTAAGGGTTTGCACTTTTAAAAACTCGATTTTTTTTGTTTTTCTTTTCTTATACTTGAACATTTCAAGAATATAGGCCCTGAAATTTGAAGTCGATCAGAGCAAAATTCTCGAAGTTATTGACTAGTTAGTCTCATCTCCTAAGGTAAGGGTTTTAGCCTGAAAAAAAACACATTTTTTGTGAATTTTTTTTATAAATATGGATTGAGCAAATTTATTTAAACCTTTTATATATTATTAAGTATAGATTCAACAACATTTTAAAAATTTTTCATGCAAAGATATCGACAAACAAGCCGGTGACGGAGCTCTTCCAGGAACGTCTTTAGAAATAGACGATTTGCGGTGTTCACTGTATCGCATTCTTCTCAAAACCACTTTTCAAAAGACCGTGTTCACTGCCATTTAAAAACTAAATTACCAATTCATTTCAAACTTGGTACACACTTTCTACAGGTGAAATACCTCCCCCCAACGTTCAGTTTTAGAATTTTTTTACATTAAGGGGGTTTTCGACTAACAAGATGGCGGAATTTTTCGTTAAAAAATAGCAGTTTTCACTTCAAATGACCACCAAAAATTTAAAAATGAAAAAACTAATAATTAGAGAACGTTGGGGGAAGGATTTAATGATACTTTGACTAAATTTTAATGGATTTTCATTTGAGATAATTTCCATATGAGATACAGTGAACACCGCAAATCGTCTAATTCTAAAGACGTTCATGGAAGAGCTCCGTCACCGGCTTGTTTGTCGATATTTTCGCATAAAAAAATTGCACAATGTTGTTGAAACTATACTTGATAATGTACAAAAGGTACAAAATGTTATTAAATAACTAACACCAAAGTAACTCGTTACCTTTTTTAGTAACAGTAACGATAATGCGTTATTTTTTGGAAAAAGTAACGGTAACACTTTACAAATTTAAGGAACTAATAGTTGATACTTATGCAATATAATTCGTGAAAGAAAAACAATGAATTACAATGTTATTTTACAATATTTTCAATATTGCAAAAATATTTGGTGTCTAGAAAAGAATGATATTTTTTGTGTAAATCGTCTTGAACGTAGAAGAAGACAAACAATTTCATAACTTTATAAATTCTCATGAGATAGCAATGAAACTTTTTTATTGAATATAGGCAAACATTTAGTACTATTTTTGAAGATGAAAATAAAAATATATTTTTCCATCCGAGGCGGAAATATAAACATTGTGGACAATATACTATGTATAACTTTTCCGCCTAAAACATTATAATGAAAAAAATCAAACAATAAATTACAATGCAAAGCGTAAAGACTTTTCAAAAAATTTGTGAAAAAAAGAGTATGCAGCTGTATTTTTAAATTGAGTAGATTGAATGAAAAATAATTTGACTGTAATTTTCTCGTGAACGATTGTTTTATTTAAAACCTCACTTTAATAAGCAGATGTAAAAAGTTGCAAACGAAATTTGAATTCCCGTATTTAATGTTGTTTATTGTTAATCAAATTCAAAAAACCAATAAGAGGATAATTAAATTTCTTAAATGCTGCGGAGGTATGAAATAAGAATTTAAATAACTCATTTAGAGCCGATCTCGTATATTTTCACGATGAAAAGTATCTTGTTTTGTTTGCGAGGTTATGGTCGATGACAGTTTTCACAAAACAAAACAAATAAAGTACCACGTGCTCGCTGTCATAGACTCGAGCTCTTATTTAATGCGAAAAATATGCAAAAAGTGCATAATTCGAGCTAGAAAAGAAGTCGATTTTTAAAGACTCCGAGACATTTTCAATAGATTTAAATAATTTGAAGGGATTTTCAAGAGTCTGCGGTATTTTTAAAACTTCTAAGGCATTCCAAGAGCTTTCACTTTCAAGA